>JASAMX010021544.1:0-33524 GCA_030248175.1 Microlaimidae sp. YZB2_3
AAAAAATGTTTTAGCAAATCTCCCTGCTGGAAATGTGTGGACTAAAATGGCCTTTTGGGAAGATGTATTTTTTGATGCGGTGGCACAAGAAAGGGACATTGTTGGTCTTGATCAAGAGCCTCATGAGATGATGGATAGGTAAAAAAATTAAAATGTTTTTTTAACTGAAGTATAATAATTCTAATTATTACTAAAAATCATAAGTTTTTTGGTCGACTTAATTGAGAAAGACATTATAACAGAGGTTTTTAGCTAAACCTTCACAGTATTCTACAGCACTTTTTAAACTTATTTTTAAATGTATAATTGCTGTTTGTAATGACAGGTGAGCAGTTTCCGGATTTTAGATAAACAGACCAGAAACAAAATTGTATATGTGGTGGGAAGAGGAGTTTAAACCCCCCTCTTTCCCACCTTTGGCCTAAAAGCTAATAATATTGTTTATAAATAACTAACTTTATGGGACAAAATATTATTGTAATGAAAAATTACAGTGCTATTTATAAAACTATTGGACCCAATTCATTACGACAAACTGCGACCGTTTTTTACGCAGATCGGTCTGCGTAAAAGGTCACAGTCCGAAGTGGACCGGGTGCCAAAAGTTTTATAAATAGATTTTTTAGTCTGACTGTTGTGATGAAAATTGGCTGGCAGGCCGCAAAAAGATCTATTTGGTGATAGATAAATTTACTTTGTTTAATTTACGCGTTCTCGTTAAGATGAAACAACTCCAGAGTTTTTTTTTAGAGTGAACTCTGTTTTGTAGGAATTCTACTTATAGGTGTTTTGGGGGACAGGGAGTCCACCCTCCCCCTTAGAGCCAAAATATTGGACTCCTTTAGAAAAAATCCAGGCCCCCCTCCCCCCAAAGCTTGAGAGCGGTCCGGCCTGACCCCCCTCCTAGTGAGGGTGACCCCCCTCTGATTCCTCCTATGATTCTACTTCTAGTTTCTATAGGTATATTGGATTGTCCCATCCGGACAAGAAGAGACTAGAATTCGACGAGGATCGCCTGATCTCCACCCTCTTGCACAATCTCAGTTCCTACATGGTAATGTGCGGCTGTCCGAAAAAAGCCATCCAGCAGAAAGTGAGGCGGATGTTGTGCAAGTCGCACGTGGGACTCGTACACTCACAGAAGATCTACGACCTCTTGGACAAATTACCACAGTTTGTAAGCGAGTTTTTATTTGAACCTCATTTTCTTATTCTCATGTCATTCAATATTTTATTGTCCTACTCTACAAGGTCACTTTTTTAGTTTAAGAAAGTATTTAAACTTGTTTTTGTACATTTGTGGGGTTTTTATCAATTATTTTTTAAATGGCTAAGCCACCTAATTATCTTAATTAATAGTGAGCAAGCGTGACTTATTCTGTCTTACAGGCGACAATATACTTAATAACTGATCGCTAGAAATATAAATTGCTCCGTGTTTTTAGTAAGCACACCACGTATGAATTGTTTGCCATAAATTGCTTTGTTTTAATTTTTATGCTTGACGAATAAAACACAAATTCGGTGATGCAGGCAGGAATACATCAAACTGCCGGCGATTTTTGATAACTATTATTACTTTGCACGAGCAGGTTCCATGCTAATAATACTTACGTAGCATAAGTTTTGTATAAAAACACAATGTAGCAGCACAAAAATTCTTTTTATTTTATTTTTGGTTTTCTAAGTCAACTTACAATAATTAAAGTTGATATGATGTAACGCAAAAAAAGACAGATATGTAATTTATTAATAATATTTTTATGATGCACTATTGCAGAAAATTTACTAATCGAATACAAATCGTTTAGACAAATAAATAGACAAATAGACAATATAAAAAAATCATTAACTATTTAGTTGATTTATAACAATGCGTTTTTTGTTTGGAAGATTTGGAGCTTTGCTTAAAATGTTATTCGATTTATTTAAGTCTATAGGCTAATTATAATGCTGTGCTATCTAACCTTGTCACAAAAGGAAATTATTTCGCAAATTAAGGAAATAAATCATGTGGTCGTCAGTTCGTGCCATTCAGAATTCGTTGTTTTGTTTCTTTAGCTACTTACATGTAACTGAGATAAAAGATACAAATTCTTTAAGTGATCAAAATGTTATTAAGTCATTAAATCATTAAGTCTTTTGATTTTTTAAATTTTTTTTTATTTTTCTAACAATTATTTTTTCACATTTACGAAAATTTATGAAAAATTGTGTGTTATATAAAAAAATGAGGAATGACAAATAAATGTTTATTTTTAAAAGTCTCACCAGTATAACTTATTTACTTTGAAACTTTTAGTCTTTGCGAAAATAATGATGATTGCAATAAAAAAATTTTCAAGTAGGGTACACCTCGCTGATGAAAAGTTGATTTTGATACTGTTATGGATTTATATAAGTAGTACATAATATGGAGGTGGTTTGATTTGGATTATCTTAAGGATTCAAGCTTATGTAAGAATGTAACTGTAAAAAAAGATCTCCTGTTTGAGCATTTTAAGCATTTAAAATTTTACAAAAAAAAACCCGCATTATGTATTACTAGATTAGTAGTTGGTTCACGTTTTACAAACAAACAATACCATGATATTTACTTTTGCAGACTAATTTTAGGCTATCTCAACCAAAAAAAAAAGGATAGAAAAGAAATTATAGTCGGCATACAAGAATTAAATTTCCATCTTACAATAAATTAAAAAAAAAACTATAATGTTATTCGTTTTCGAAAAAATGCTAGGTTCCGGAAAACTTCCGAATTTTTTTAGTTTTGGGGTAATAACATGAAAAAATTGTGTAAAATATCTCTTTAATACCCTTTTGCTGTTTCTTCCCAAAGTTAAGGCAATATATCTTTTCCTGTTTAAAATGATTTTATGTTTAACTGAGATAATAAAAAGCTTATATTGCATTTTGTCATTCTTCTGCTAAATTGTTTCCGTTTCATTTCTTCTCTTTTTGCAATAAAATTGCTACGTGAAAAAGAATATAAGCGATAAAAATCTAATAGATAATTGACCTACACTACAATTTCTTTCCATAAGAAATATTAGGGCAAAGTTTTTTCATGATTTTTTCCTCTAAAACGTTTAGCTTATATAAATTCTTATCAAATAAATAACGATCATAAATATTGTTCTCATAATAGTTCCTCCAACCAAGTATCAGTATAGAGTAGTTCTGAAAAAGCGTCGTTTACTGTACGAGAGAAGATACAAAAAGAAAAAAAATAAAATTTGAAAAAATCGTAGTTTTCTTAGTTTCCTTAGTTTAAACCTATATATAATTAAATTTGCTACACGAAACACGATAATATGTTTTACGATGTTAAAGTGCTTTAATATAATAGTTTGTGCTAAATAAGTTTTAGGTTTTTTTTATTAAACTTCACAATAATTAGAAATCATCACTAAAATAGTATTTTCGTGAACAATGATTTCGAATTAGCAAAAATAAAGTTGAAATATTTGCTTTGAAACTAATTTCAAACTTAAATAAGTTTTTTTAATGTAAAACTATTTAAAATTTAAAAAATTAGTTTGCAAAAGTCCATTCCAAACTTTTAAATAGAAGCATTTTCTGTAATTGAAACATTAAACAACTTGACACCAAGCGCGACGCGATAGCAGCGCCGTACCTACGAAGCGGGAACAAATTAAAAATCCCCAATAATGGATTTGCTTTTGTAATATTAAGAAGTATTTAAGAAATCTTAAAGGAAAGGGGTCAAGGTTTTGAACTAATAAATATTTGAAATAATTCAAACCACAAAATGTACTGGTCACTAGCTGTTTCTTAATTTTCCTCCTACATATGATTGGCGCTAGTTGTCATTGTACCCTCTTCCTACGCTAAAAAACCTTATTAAAAAACAGTAAATATCGTTACTACGGCAAAATAAGCCAGAGTTCGTATAAATATGTGTGCCTGTGACTCATTCTAAATTTAAAACAGGACCCTATTAACTACAGAATGAGTCACAGTCACGTGTATTTTATAATGACTGTGGCTCATTTTGCCGTAGTAACGACAGAGGACAGTGCAAATCTGCCCAATTTAAAAATTTTTATTGTCAATCAGTTAAAAACATTTTTTTTAAATTAATAAAATAAAAAATTATAGGTTTAATTAGCTTTTAATTTACAAAATTTTATGTAATAGGTTTAACAATGAGATACATCCGGTCAAAGGTGGGGTAGGAGCAAAATTAGGTTAGAAGGGACAAAAATTCCTTTAAAATGACTTCTAACTGTCTTCAAACTTAAATTTTACCAACTTGCCTATATATGGTTGTTTCCCCCCCCCATTCCCACAAAAATGGTTGTTCCCCCCTTCTTAAAAAAAGAAATAAAAAATATTAAAAAATATTCTCCAATTTTTGCCTATTTTTGCGAATTTTTTTCATTTTTTAACCTTTTAAACAAAATTTAAGTTATTTTAGACATATTCTTACTTATATTTTTTTTCTTCCCCGTTTTTCTTTTGTTTGCCTCTTTTTTTAACACATCTTGTTTAGAATTAAATTCTTTTTTTCTCCCAATTTAAGATACTCCTTAGTCCTTACCATGGGCGTAGCCAGGATTTTGGAAAGGGGGGTCCAACCCTGAACAAAATTTCCGAAAGGGGGGGTCCAAATTTTAAAAGTTATAAAAGGGCTAAAAAAATTTTATTTTATTTAATTTTTTTTTTCAAATTTTATTTTTTTAAGTGTTTATTGCCTTGTTTATGTCACATACTTCATTATTTTCCTATTATTCAATAAAAATAAGTCCATAAAACAAAGAAAAAAAATTTTTACAAACAATTTGATACCTTAAAATTTTCGATTTCAAAAACATTAAAAACCTAAATGTAAAAACCTAAAAACATTAAAATGAGTACATTGAATTACGGCTGAGCAATCCAAAGTGAGAGAAAATGTTTTTAAAATTACTTCTAACTTTTAAATTTTTAATACCAATATATAACAATCTAAAGGGGGTCTAGCGTGGTGGTATTAAGATTACAAAACAAAGTAACACAAATTTGGAAGTGGAGCCCTATTAAAACATTAAGAATTGGGTGGGTCCAGCGTGGTCATACCAAGATTACAAAACAAAGTAACACAAATTTGAAAGTGGAGACTATATAATCAATCGAGCGCTGAGCGGAGCGAAGCGCGAGAAAATTTAAAAAAATGGCCGTTCTAAATCCCCAAATTTTTATCCTTGGCGACCCAAAAGAGGGTCTAACCCCAAATTTTTCCCTTTGCCGACACAAAGGGGAGGATCTAGACCCCCTAGATCCCCCCTGGCTACGCCCATGGTCCTTACCATTTTTTTTAATTTCATAATATACTTTCTTCAATTTATATAACATTAGGATTCGCCAAATGTTGTTATTATTAATTTAAAACCATCCGAAAACTGGGTTTTAGAAAATAACTAAGTTTTGTTTGTTCATAGTTTTTGCTATATATACCGACATAGGACGTTTGTAAAACTTCTGCTTTCTAGAACTTATTATGTTCATCTGTAAAGCCTTCAACGGCTTTGACTATACTAATTGTTATAACCCGTTGGTGAGTAAATTTTTATTTTAACTAAAAAACGTTTTAAGATTCAGTACTATAAACGTTAACAAAAGAGGATAGCTACCTTCAGACAGACATTCGGATCGGACCCACACTCTTAAAAGTTAGGGGAATGTGAATGGATAAAAATGGTTTCGGTAGCTTGATGAGTTTCCCCGCGTGGGATTTTTGAATTCTATATAATGGCGGTCTGACTCTTAGCTTTCTACGTTGTTCAACCAATGTGAAAAAAATTGAAAGCTTTTTGATAGGGGTCAGGATAAAGCAAAACACTTTTAAACCCATTATTTCTCCTTTTTAAAATATAATACCACATTTTATCGAATGATAGCATAGATGAACAAGGGGGGGTAGGGTGGGGTCCACCCCCCCCCCTAGCCTTGAAATTTTGGGCCCCCCTAGAAAAAAATCCAGGGGGCCCCCTCCCCCCAAATTTTTGAATTTTTTACCCCTCACCCCCCTCTTTTAAGTACTTTTTTTATACTAAATTTTCTTCCAAAAACGTGAATTTTTAACTCAAATTCATGTTTTTATACCTTTTTTATACCTGAATATCGCTTTTTATTCAATAAAATGTAGTATTATCTTATAAAAAAACCTATCATTAAACCTTTAATGGTTTAAAAGTATTTTGCTTCGAAAATTGGACCCCACCGGACCCCCCTCTAGGTTTCAAAATTTTCCACCCCGGGTCGACCACCCCCCCTAGAAAGCTAGGAGGGGGTTCGACCGCCCCTAGGACCCCCTCCTAGATTTTGAAATGTCATTTACCCGGGGTAAATATCCCCCCTAGCTTTTTGACCGTGTTCATCTATGAATGATAGATTATGCTTATTAATCAAAAAATGAAAATAGGGATTTTTTTAATTTAACCTTTTAGTTGAAAGTAGTAAACATGGTAATTAAAAATTTTCTCAAGGGAAAGCGGATCAGTTTTAAATTCTCGAAGAATAAGTTGATAAAATTTGAAATTTGGAAGGGGGACTAGATTTGTCTAATGATAGTTCAGACAAAATTTTAATGCTAGGGAGGGGGACCATGATTATATTCTAAGTTCAAAATAAATATAAATTATTAATAGATAAAAAACTCATAAGCTAGTCAAGGTCGGGACCCAGCTAGCGCTTGTTTTTTTTATTGATAAAATTTTTATCCATCAACGAACCAATAAACGTGTTTCTTTTCTGATTTTAGCATGGAAATGAAATTCCGCTAAAACCACTGGGTAGTAGATTAATGCAAAAACAGTCTTTCACTGTCCACTATGGATCCGACTCCAGTGCTGATATGGTGTTTTTAGATGTAAGACGTGCGATTTGTATTGTGTGGTTTTATTTTAATTTAGTAGCTGTCAATAATTTTTTTTAATTTTTATCTGATTATTTTTTAATTACACTTTATTAAACATTTAAGTGCTAAATAACAGAAATAGAACATAAAAATTTTCAAAAATAATATATTATAACAAAAAAGAAAAAAATAAATAAATAAAATAAGCTAGAAATTTAAAAATACAAATTTTACTCTTTTCATCTTAAACTATAAATTCAAATTTTTAAAAATATATTATATGTTAATCAAAATTCAAAAACTAAATCATTTTGCGAAAATTATTCCTTACCAAATCCAATCCTTGAATAAAAACTCCGAGACATAGGTAGATAGTAATTTATTTGTATAGTTACTAGAATCGTTAAATCGTAAGTCATATTTATGTTATCACGTCAATCCTTATTTGTGTTAAAACTAAGATTTTCTCTTTAGATATCCCTCTTGGAAGAATGAAGTTTTAGCTACAAATAAACCGCAATACGACAATTGGGAAATTTTTCTACGGCAGAATAGGATTAAAAATCAGATCTATCGCCAACCGAAACTAAAAAAAAACATAGACAAAAAAAAATAAATCCTTTTTTAAAACTTTAAACGCATATCAATTTCAAGCTTATTTTCTAGGTTTGTGATGACGCTATAATTTTAAGAAATATTAGTGGAGCCATTATGGAGCGATGGTGGTACGAAAGACTGGTCAATATGACCTATTCTCCTAAAACCAAAGTCCTTTGTCTGTGGAGGAGAAATGAAGGAAAAGTGCAGCTTCAAAAATTCTATACTAAAAAGGTAAAACTTGCTTGTAATTAAATTTATGTTCTTCTAAATAATTTTTTGTAGTTTATGCAGAACATTTTTAAAAAAATTTAAAATGAACTAAATAAAATATTTTTTTTAAAATTTTTAGACAGGAAAAAAACGTAGTGTATAGTATAGGCCTAATTATACACATATAAATAAAGCTTTTATATACTAACTACGTTTCGTTCTTATTGTATTTTTAATTTTTGATTTTTCCAGTTTATGGTAATTAAACTAAAATTATGAACTAAAATTAAGGAAAAAAATTAATATCCAAATCCGCCGACGTCAAATGAGTTTACTGAAGAACAAAACTTGAGTTATTATAGGAAGTCAAACCTAGCTGACCTCGATGATTGCAGTATTGAATTTACTATTTAACAGTAAATCAATTTTAAATTTTTTAGAAAAACGATTTTATTTTACAGATAAAATTCCGTATTAAAACAATTATTTATCAAAGTACTCAATTTGGACCAAAAATGTAAATGTTTAGGGGTTAATTTACGAATTTTTGTATAATTTTGTGAAAAAACGGGAATAAAAAAACTCTGCGTTCCAATCCGTTTAAGAAACATCATAACTGCACAATTTTAAATGACCCGCTCATCATGTTCCCATAAAAATTTATGAGGTCACCCAGATATCATGCAACCATAACTACATTGACTAATTGTAAGTGAAATGTTTTCTAATTTTTTAACTCTAAAAAATACATCCGCTGAGTTTGACGAAAAGTGCATTTTTTTTGTTTAATTCAGTGTCGAGATCTATACAACTGTATAAAAGCTTCAATGGAACGAGCGGCAGCTAGAGGGAAAGTGGCAATACCTGGAAAAGATCTGGGCGGAGAGTTTCCTGTCCAAGACATGGAAACTAACCAAGGTAAATTATGTTGTTATAAATTCTAAATTTTCCCCATCATCCACAGAAAAGGCAAAAAACTTAAGGCCTTTCCCACTCTTCACACCTTTTCTTATAATATGGAAAATCGCGATTTTTGGCAAACGAGATCTCGCGAAATACAGAAATGTTTCTATAAAAAATCAATATGGGTGTTAAGAAGGCAGAAATACCTTGATTATAAAGTACATATTCATTATATTTATTATTGGTAGTAGTTAGTTGAAATAATTGATATTAAAAATCAAATTGCAACGTAATTTTTTTATAACCCTCACAAATATTCACTACCCAGTATTTACTAGAAAAATACTTCATATAAAGAGTAACTGCTATACTTTTTCACGTAAAAAAGTAATGGAAATATTTTTTATTTATGGTTTAATATACGATTTTCCGTAAAAAATGGGGTTTAATTTCTTCAAATTTGCGCGACACGTGGATTTAATTTAATTTGGTAAAATTTAAAGCTTCAAATAGTATGTTTTTATTGAAATATATGATCTTTAAACTGTCATAATAGCTCTCGTGCTGTTAATCTGTTGTGTGTGCATATTTTAGATTTAATAAAGGCATGGGTTGATAAACCTCTTTTAGATCGACCATTTCGGGCGGGGGGCGGCCGCCCCCTGCCCCCCCCCCCGGTAACGTCCCTGGGTGGTAGAGCCACTTTTAAAAGTTTTGAGGTCAAGGGATCGATTCCCACTGTGAACATATTTTCATTTCCACATTTTTATTTTATATTAATATTTATTTTAGATTTATTATATTTTTTTGAATGATTCAAAACAAAAAAATATTTGTAAATATTTAAACCGCATTTGTTTCCTACCTTTGGCCGCTCATTCGATTTTTCATCGTTGGGTTATTTTAAAATATTGTAACGCTCTATAATTAGAATAAATAATAAAATGTAAGCAAAAACAATCATTTTTGTTTTGTATTTTAACTGGTTTTTTTTTATTGAACGCTGTGAAGTGAAAACTGTCCGGAGAGACCTTAAGTCTGTTTTTTTCATCAGACCATATTGCTGCGCTGCGGCCAAAACTTTAAGTTAAAAATTTTAATTGTGGTCTAACTCCGCATTTTAGGGGGATTTTGTCTTGATTTTAATTTTCGTGTAACTAGGAATATGCTGGGAAAATTCAAAACGAAAAAAAAAACACGCAAAAAGTTTTTTATTCATTAAGAGTTTTTTGGTAATTAAACTCCAAAAATGTGTATGACACAGCATAATTCATGCTTGTCAGCAAAGGCGTAGGGGGGTTATGGGAGTTGTAACCTTTCCTTTTGGGCTGGCGGAGATAAAAACTTGGGGTTCCTAAGAAAACAATTTTAAAAAATTTTCTCGCGCTTCGCTCAGTGCTCGACATTTATATACCTTTTTACAACTTTTAAGTGGTTTTTAATTAATTTCAAAGACAATTTTTGAAAATTTTTTTGCGCATGATTTTTAATGTTATACCTTTTTAAACCAAAAATTTTTCAAGTTTAACTTAAAAAAACAATGGAAATAATAGCAAAAAAAATCACTTAGCGCGAAGCGCAAAAATTTTTACCCTTTTTAATGTCTTTTTTACGGTATTTTGAAAATTTGGAGTACAACTCCCTACAACCCTCCCTTTCGAAAAATTTGTATGGAGTACAACCGCTCTTTCCGAAATCCTGGCTACGCCCTTGCTTGTCAAATAAAATAATCACAGAATTTTACGCCTAGTGCAGCACTTATGTTTTCATTCCAAAAATTTAAAATCACAAATCTTAACCATTTTGTTGTGTTAATTTACACTGCAATTCTAAACGTGACAAAAACTTTTTGTTGCATTTTAAACTAGACATTTTAATTATTTTACGTATTTCTTAATTTAGCTAATTTTACTTTATTTTAATAGTATTTAGTAAAATTTTGCTGCTTTTTTATTTTTCGTTTTAAATAAGTACCCCCGTCCCGTTTGTTTATTTACTCCTGCTAAAACTATCGGGGGACGTGCAGGGCAGTGCTAAAACCTTTTAAAAATATATAATTTATCTTAGCAATAAGCGTTCATCCCAAAAATTACTGTTTCATATTTAAAATAATGTAGGGTAAATGACTTAAATTCTTTCAGCCTTAATTTCGGCCACCGGCTGTTATTTTGCCATGCGCAGAGTTACAGTGAAGTGCGTAGTATGGCTAACTAAATTGTCATGTACTGATCCTTGATCTATTGAGTTGATTCACATAATTTTGTGTATAGAGAATAATAGTCATTGGCCGAAATTAAGGCTGGCCAAATTTAAGTCAGTGCTCTTAATAAGATTTTATAACAAAAGTAATTTTATGCATTAAAATTAAGGCGAAGAAGCACTAAATTTGGTGTTTGCATTGTAATTTGCTAATAATTATTATATTGATTATTTACACGATATTTTAGTGGTTTATCGAACTTCGAAACATTAAAAAATGCAATACTTATGGTGGGAACACTTTTGTGCTGGAAGAATACGGTAGGTAATATAAAATATAATTTCTGTAATTTAAAAATAAATATATTCTGTGCAAAAAAACATGTGCATTACGAAAAGTGAGTGATTTATCTCGGCATCAGAAGTTTTTTTAATAAGAAAATTATATCAACGTGTAAAAGATATAGCTGAGCACTTGTTGACATCTGGAAACATTTTTATCTGCCATTCGCGTGTTATAGTTTTGACGCCATATAAAACAAACAGGTTACAACAAAGACAAATTTTTATCGAAAATTTGAATGAAGTTTGGTATATGATAAAAAAAAGAAAATTTGCACTATAAGGAAGTTTTTGATATCTAAACAAAGCTTATATTGATTTTTGACACGTCACGTTAATTTTTTATATTATTTTTATATACAAAATTAAAAATACGGAAGCAGACAGTCAATTGTTTCTTTAGCAAACCGACACACAATCTTGCTGAGTTTATCTTTCAAAATACACATCTGCTTTTCCGATTTAAAAAAATGACATCTGAAAAGTGAGCGAAGTTCCGTTTTTTGGAGCTCCGGCCTGAGCAACCACCGAAACTCCGCCCTATTTTGTGTTAATTTCAAATAACAAGTAGACCGTGTCAGCCCTAGGGCCGAAAAATAATTATATCTCTGTAATTCTCAGATTCATTTGCTAATTTTTCCAAATTCAATCCTTTTATGATAATTCCCTAAATTGTAAGCTTTGCAATGAAATCTCCTTTAACTCACTTTCGTTAGTAGTTAGCAAGGATGATCATCCCTTCCGTCTTTTTGGTAATAATGCTTTGTCCAGCATACAGATGTCCATGTTATTTTTTTTTTTAATTTTAACCCCCTTATGACACTCTAAACTGTATGTTTTCCACCGATATCTCATTTAGCCCAATACTTTTTGTAGTTGAGGAGGATAGTTCATCACAACTTTTGATAAAATTTGTTGTCCAGCATAAAAATTTTCCTATTTCCAACAAAAAAAATGATACGCTGACTTTCCATTCACTAATATCTATTGGTAATAAAAATAGCAATGGCAATAGCAACAATTAGCAGTAGAAAAATTTAACTTTGAGAATTTATAAAACCCCCTCTGAAATTTTACGTTCCAAAATCCATAGGGTCCCCTCATTGGTGAAAATGCGTTGTCCATGATAATTTTTTGAAAATTCAACTCCCTTACGACATTACCCGGGGTATAAGCTTTCCAATGATAACCTATTTACCTTAATCCGTTAGATGGTACGGGAGGAGTTAGGAAACACACATATACACAGACACACACATTACGTCTATTTATATATAGATTAAAAAGTATACATAGATTATTTTGTATATAATATTATTTTATACAGAGATTATTTTGTTAACTATATTTAATTTGTATAGAAAAAAAGGCCAATTTTTTGCATTTTAAAACTATAATTCCTTGTGTGATATTTTGCCAATTACTGCGGAATATTTTGAATGCCAAATGTTTTAGATAGAACTGGAGGTCAGCTTATACAAAAGAAATATATGTCACAAATGGTGAGTTACAATTAATATATTTGACAAAGCATTTTTAGATTATAGCGTGATAAAAACTGGGTTTTAGTTAATATATTAGAAGAAAATGTTGCTGATTATTTGAATAAATCAATCCATTATTATAGTTTGTGGTCATTGTGAATGTATTGCATGTTAGTACCTTTTTTTATTCATGCAGTAGGTTTTTAAAGTCTGAAAAAATTAATAGATATATTATTAACGAATTAAAGGTGAGAAATACGCACCTCCTGGGTATTGAATACCTAATGATTTAGCTTCGCATGTAATTTTTTATCACAAAAAATTTATTAACAATATATCATCTAAAAATAAATGTATTTAGCTTAATAACAGTTGCCATGAATATTATGTATTGTGAGAGTCCCAACGGCTCCCTTAGTACTACGGGGGTTAACGTTCTCGTCGTTTTCCCCGTAACACACGTAATGCAATTTTCGACATGGAATATATCCTCTCTACTTGTCATTCAAATTATAAATGGTATCCCGTCATTTAGAGGGTGTATATTACATGGAGGAAAAATGGTACAGCTTACGGATGGACCAAGGAGGGGTGCAAGGGAAAGCGTGTGAGGGCTTTTGTAACTATTAATGTAAAGATAAGTGCGCGGAATTGGATTGGTTTGACAAATAAATTGGGGAAACAAAAACAAACGATGAATTAAGATGATGAGGACAATCACCCAATCAAGATGCTCAAAACAGACAATCAACCCAGAATAATCTTAGTAGTTACAATAATAATTATAACACGCTCTTTCCTTAAATCCTTTAACAAGGTTGTCCTTAGTCATATCATGCTGCACTGGCCCATATTAGTAGTGAGTTATAATATTGTGTAAGATGATATGAACAGCAATTCTCATTTTATATGGGGAGATTGGGATTTTTATACAAACAAAACGAATTAAAGGCCGGGTTTTAAGTTCATAAAACCATATTAATATTACATACCTGTCTTATAAACTGTTAAAATATCATTAAAATCCAACTTCCAAATCAAAAAACTAACCAAAATCACAAACGTCCCACTTGAGTTCAGTGTTTATAATCCTCTACAGAATTATAACGTTATACTTTCAGTCAATTAAAACTGAGCAAAAAATTAATTAGTTAATAAACACTGCACTCTAATGGCCACATTCTTTTTTTAGTTCCTGCCACTTTGATTCTTTTAGAGCAAAATACCTATCCCCGCATTCCCATATCGCTTATTATATCCAGCATTTGATGTTTCTTTTAAATTGAGGCGATATTATTAAAAGTCTGTCCTTCAATTAAACTAACCCAAACAATCATAATAACTTTTTAAAAAATATTTAGCTGTATAAGAATGTGTTACACTTGCACACCAGTAAAAGCTATATTGTTTTGATATTATTCTTTTTTTATTTTTCTGTTAAAATAATATTTTTGAAACCACACTACTGGGGTCGCATTCTGACGCGCGGTTAAAAGTTATCCTGAGGTAATTTTTTACGTGCTTAAGGATGTGACTGAAAAATTAATTTTATCCAGGTTAAAGTGGGGATAATTTTTTTTCTATTGTCGGGATAAATTGCGATGCGGAGTCAATTTGTTTTGTCTTCGATTTTAGTAATTTTTAGTGAAAACCTTACACCTATCCCCAATAGCCCACAAAAATTTTTTCAACAAAATATCTCCAGTGGTTCCGGAGTTATGACTCCCTAAAAATGGCGTTTTTCAACAATTCTGTACGTGAAAGATTATTCAATGGGTATAACGATTTGCGTTATAAATTATGCACTCAAAGAAAGCGGCTACTTTTTACTTTAATTTAATATCTTAATTGTTAAGATTGATGCCATATTCGTCGAGATATTGCGTGTTTCGTACGAAAAATCCTATATTTGTTTGCTAAAAACACAAGTGAAAGAAAGAAAGGTTGGCCAAACTCCACAAACGACGGCAGCGATTTTATAAAGTTTGCTCAACATTTTTTCCCCTTCACTTCGTATTTTTAGCAAAAAAATCGAGGGTTTTTTGTACGAAAAACGCAATATCTCGACAAATACCGCACCAATTTTAACGATTGATGTATCAAATTAAAGTAGAAA
Organism: Microlaimidae sp. YZB2_3; assembly: GCA_030248175.1. NCBI lineage: Eukaryota > Metazoa > Nematoda > Chromadorea > Desmodorida > Microlaimidae > Microlaimidae sp. YZB2_3. The sequence goes on from JASAMX010021544.1 coordinate 14,717, forward strand.
ATAGCCGCTTTCTTCGAGTGTATAATTTGTAACTTAAATCGATATACCCATTGAGCAATCTTTCACGTACAGAATTGTCGAAACACGCCATTTTCGGGAGTCGTAACTCCTGAACCACTGGAGATACTTTGTTAAATAAAAATTGTGGGCTATTGGGAGCGTGGGTAGGTTTTTACAAAAAAATTATCAAAATCGACGTCAAAACAGTTTGACTCCGCACCGCACCTTTAAGAATAAGAATTTTTCCAACTCAAGAAAGAGGTGGATGAATATTTTTCTCTCATAGGATTAATTTAATAAAAAATAAAATACGAGCATTGACTAAATATTTTATTTTGCGTGGGGTGGTTTTGCGGTGCGAAAAAAATATAAAAAGAATTCATTGCATTTATTTTCACTCCCATATGCGGCAGTTTTATTAATTTACAATATATATTAGTTTTTTTTTTAATTTTCATTGGAATGAATTTATCGGGGTAAATATAAGTGTTTCTCTCGTAGGATTAATTTAATAAAAAATAAAATACTAGCATTGACTAAATATTTTACTTTGCGCGAGGTGGTTTTGCGGTGCGAAAAAAAATATAAAAAGAATTCATTGCATTCATTTTCACTCCCATATGCGGCAGTTTTATTAATTTACAATATATCTTAGTTTTTTTTTAATTTTCATTGGAATGAATTTATCGGGGTAAATATAAGTGTTTCTCTCGTAGGATTAATTTAATAAAAAATAAAATACGAACATTGACTAAATATTTATTTTGCGCGAAGTGGTTTTGCGGTGCGAAAAAAAAATATAAAGAATTCATTGCATTCATTTTCACTCCCATATGCGGCAGTCTTATTAATTTACAATATATATTAGTTTTTTTTTTTAATTTTCATTGGAATGAATTTATGGGGTAAATATAAGTGTTTCTTCAGAATGCGACCACAGATTGATTTAATTAATTTAATTCACAATTCGAATATTTTGTTATTACAAAAACTGCAATTTTTATCGTGTAAAATAAAATATTTAGGGAACTGAGAGAAACTCGAGGTTTTTTAGTGTTGTGTATCATAAATTTATTTTTCTATATTTTATTGTTGATTTTATTTTTTCTGAATTTTAAAAACTTTGTAACTAAAACTTATAGAAAAGTTTTATAGATGAAACTTTAATTTAATTCGGTTTTGTTTTGTTACTGAATTTTTTTGTTTATGTTTCAGGCAGCAGAAATTACTTTGGCTGTGCACCGTGTGTTTTCAGTTTCTTTTAGTAATATTAAAAGACGAGGACGCGTTGCTTAGGAGTTTTTTTACACATTTTAAAAGACAAAATAGTATCAATAAACACGAAGCTTTATTACTGATAGTTTATTATTAGATGAAGAATTTTTTAATTCCAAAATAGGACTGGGCACAGTGCGCATCAGAGGCAAATCTCAATGCGCTAAAAATTACTGTCGTCGATAGCGCAGTGTAACCCGAATTATTGTCATTTCTTGGTAGTTTGAAAGTACAGTACAGGTAGTGTAATTCAACATAAAGACTGCGTAACCGAAGAGGTCTCACTAAAAAACATTTTGTCTGCTATTTTTGGTATATTAATTTCAAAGCGCAACCGGTGTAAAAGTACACACAAAAAATATAACTGTATTTTGAACCAGTTGTTGTGACTTATTTCCTCTTAAGAAAGACTAAAAATGCAGTTTCCCAAAAGCTAGAGGGTAATCAAAAATAGGGTTACCTCTCCTTTTCCACTTTAGTGTTTCCCGTTTGCATTCAGATTGATAGCTCAAAAAATTAAATTTTGGATTGCTATTTTATCTTTAGGATATACTTAACTAAAACTATGCAATTTAATTATCATGGTATCTTCATAGATTTTCACTGTAAAATTTTTTTTTACATTTGCCTTGACATTGTGTGCAAACTTTTTGTTAAAATGTTACAATAATATGAGTTTTTTGCGTGTAAAATTCTTATCATTGCCATTCGATTTTAATAAAACATACAAATAATATACTGGAATTAAAAATACACGTTACCGTTCTTGTAGATATACAACCGCTCGTGAAAATAAGCTTAAACACTACATTTTTTAAAGCCCTTGCTCAAAATTGCACCGATCAAGAATGACAAAAAATTATGTTTATTATAGGGTAGTGCATTTAATTTCGGCACTTTTCCCAATTGGGCATTTTTGATTTTGGACTATATCTTTGGTAATCCTGGACGGAATACGACGTTTGATAGCTCAAATGAGAGCTAATTATATGTAGATGACTGTCGTCAACCTTTTATTTGTTATGTTATGATATTTTCATGTGAAATTGTGTAATTTACAAAAAATAAAATTGTTACTCGTTCTTAGAACATGGGCATTTCATGATTACGCAATAAATTGATTTAAAAATTAAACTGTCCTGGTAAAATTTAGTGTATTTTCCGAATTTTTAGTCCCCGTGGTTCTACGTTGCTTCTGTGGTGAGCAATCGTTATAAAATAATAAATAAAATAGTGTAATTTCGGCACACATATTGCTGTAGGTAAAAACGGGTTGAATTAAGTGGTCGGGTTTAAATTGTAGTTGTAACTAGTTAAAAGACAACGTTGAAATGTGTAGGGGTCATAGCACTTCTCTTAAACTCGATTAAGGGGGTCCTTTTAAAAAGTGCCGAAATTAAATGCACTTTTTTCCCAAATTTTGCTCATTTTGATACAAGTTGGCATTTCAGCTGTAACTTTTTTCCAGTTACACGTTGAACAACAAATAGAAGCTTAAATTAAAGAAAATTGTCTGGAGATAATGATAGGCTTTTAAATTTTTGAAAATGATGATTTTTTTGACTGAGAAACAATCGATTGTTTGTAAAGTGCCGAAATTAAATGCATATATTTAATTTCGGCAATTTTCCATTTTTTTTAAAAACTGTTTTAATTAAGTAAAAAGCAACTTTTGTACATTGAAACTTTTATGGCGCAACGCAGTATCGTGAAAGCTTCAAAATGAGCTATCAAACATGAAAATCGGGCCATACAGTAAAAAGTTACATTGGAAAAACGAAAAAGTGCCGAAATTAAATGCACTACCCTATAACACTGAAAAAATTTTAATACCAAATTTTTTATATTATTTTTTTGTTTTGTGGTTGCGTTGTGTTATTTTCCAACTGGATTGAGGTAAATAAATAATTATTAAAATTTTGTTAAAATTGACATCCAAAACTAAAATAGGGATCTTAATTAGTAAACATAAACTCTTTCTTGTTATTTTTTAGTCAAAAACTTTGTAAATTTTAAGTTTTAAAATATCAATTTTTAATTAAAGGGCATGCTTTTTAGTTTTGGTGTCGGCATATATTAGTGATTTTTCCACTCGCCCTGAATTTTATGCTCCGAAACTGTCCTTTAATGAGTAGCCTAAAGCTTTTTAACCTTAAAATAAGATGCATTTTATAACTTTTTTTTATTTTTTTTAGTTCGCCTATGCGAATTTTCGAAAACTTATGATTTTTAAAAATTTGCAGTGAATTTACCCATATCAATGGAAAACCAGGTAAAAAAAATGTTTTTCAATTTTTAAGAAAAACCAGGTAAAAAAAGTAATTTAAAGTAAAAACATGTTTTATTGCGTTTTTAAGCTTTTTATAGCTCTCACTCGAAACTCTAGGTTGGAGAGAGTTAGAAATCTTAAAAAAGATTTTAGTTAATTTTGAAATAAAAAAAACTAACTTCCGCAGGTGTGAGTTTAAAAATTCTTGGATAAAAATATTCAAAATACTGTGAATGTCCGCAAGCGGATGCTAATTTTGGGCACATTCTTAGCAGTAATATTTAATTATTTAAAACATTAATTCTGGAGCTTCGAATTTGTGGGAATATCACTAGTATATTGTTGTATATCTATTACCGGTGAACCATTGTTGTTATGCTTCCCTTTATTTCAACTTTATTTATGGGAGTTTAGTTTGATGATGTTTATTGATGTTTGCTTCTCTTTTAAACTCCTACACATTTTATTTTTTAATATTTTATGGTTGTATTTATTTTTACCTTTTTAATTTTTTATGTTATTATTTTGTTATGTTTCTATGAATTGATATTTTGTGTGATTTTATATTGTACTGTGCAAATTTCTAAACCTTAGCAATAAAAAATAAATTTCTTTAAAAAAAACTACACAGCAATCAATTTAAGTGTCATTACAATTTTTAATGTTCGTATATTTGACAGAAATTTTTTAAATATATATATATATATCTAGTTAGCATATTTTAATTACAATGCAAGTATAGACGTCCAATGAAAGAAAACAGCGTATAATTGCAATTTCATTTTAACTTCATTACAGGTACAATAAATTTTGCCTTAGATAAAAATTAATATCAGTAACGCAAACATGTTAATAGACGGAAGTCTTTTAGGGCTATTGCTGCTTATCTTATTTTAAATCAACTATAGTCTAATCTATTCAAAATAAATTTAAGAAAAACCACTGCTCTGAGCAATATCACTTATCTCGACAAACGCAGTCAACTGTAATACAAAAAAATTGAGAATTAGCTATCCTCGATAATTTGCAATAGGACTAATTTTTGTGTTCTAATTCGTTTAAAAAAACAATCACAACTGCACAATTTTAGTTTAAAAAACCCATGTATATTGAACAAATGCTAGATATGATTCAACACTAAATTGTTTTTTATTCTTTAAGAAATGTAATTCTGTTGTTTTTTACGACTATTTGGAAATACAATAGCTCTGAAAAGTTAACTGCTAAGTTTTAACCAACTTTTGTGCACTTTATCCATTAAATTAGATGTCTCAGCCATAGGTGGAAAAAATAGTTTTCATTTACCCTCCTAAAATTTTTTCCCTTGAATGGGGTAACACACCTTGGAATCCCCCATTTTTAACATAAAACTGAAAAAAACAAGTATTGTTCGGCCGTGGAAATTAAAGGTAAACATGTAGGGAGGGATTGCTATTAGGGTAGTGCATTTAATTTCGGCACTTTTCCCAATTGGGCATTTTTGATTTTGGACTATATCTTTTGTAATCCTGGACGGAATACAACGTTTGATAGCTCAAATGAGAGCTAATTATATGTAGATGACTGTCGTGAGCTTTTTATTTGTTATGTTATGATATTTTCATGTGAAATTATGTGATTTATAAAAAATAAAATTGTTACTCGTTTTTAGAACATGGGCATTTCATGATTACGCAATAAATTGGTTTAAAAATTAAACTGTCCTGGTAAAATTTAGTCTATTTTCAGAATTTTTAGTCCCCGTGGTCGTGGTTCTACGTTGCGTCTGTGGTGAGCAATAGTTATAAAATAAAATAGTGTAATTTCGGCACTCATATGCTGTAGGTAAAAACGGATTGAATTAAGTGGTCGGGTGTTAAATTGTAGTTGTAAATAGTTAAAAGACAACGTTGAAATGTGTAGGGGTCATAGCACTGAACTTAAGCTTCGATTAAGAGGGTCCTTTTAAAAAGTGCCGAAATTAAATGCACTTTTTCCCAAATTTTGCTCATTTTAATACCATTTGGCATTTTAGCTGTAACTTTTTGCCAGTTACACGTTGAACAACAAGTAGAAGCTTAAATTAAAGAAAACTGTATGGAGATGATGATAGGTTTTTAAATTTTTGAAAATGATGGTTTTTTGACTGAGAAACAATTGATTGTTTGTAAAGTGCCGAAATTAAATGCAAATATTTAATTTCGGCAAATTTCCATTTTTTTTAAAAACTGATTTAATTAAGTAAAAGAATACTTTCGTAAAGTGAAACTTTCGTGACGCAACGCACTATCGTGAAAGCTTCAAAATGAGCTATCAAACATGAAAATCGGGCCATACAGTAAAAAGTTACATCGGAAAAACAAAAAAGTGCCGAAATTAAATGCACTACCCTATAACTGTGATCATATGCAATTAACTTGTCTATTATGGTTCAGCGAAATTAATAATATTCTTTAACGGATGCCTTGAAATCGGCGTACATTATGAAGCAACCAGCATGAGCACTCTAGCTTAACCCGTTCCCGTGATTGCCTTTTCCTCGGTTACAACCGTAAAACGTTCGTGCGACCTATGTCATACTTCCGTCATACCTAATTTTTTGCGCGAGTGGTGGCCAGTAAGCGGGCAAATTGAAATGGTCAAAGCGGTACGATGGCAATATGCAGATTTGTGTCACGGATACAGAATGTTACGTGGAATATTTCATGTAAAAATTTACATATTGCTACCGTACAGCTTTAACAATTTCAATTTGCTTGACTCACTGGGCACTATTCGCGTACAAAAAATCATGTATGACGGACGTAAAACCTAGGTCATGCGAAGAGCTTACCGCGGTAAGGTTTATGTACGACATTTGTGATACGAAAATACCATTACCGCGAGACGAAGGTTTTACCTTTGTCGTTCGCAGGTTTCTAGGTGGATTATAAAATTTTCGCTCCCTTCTAATTTTTTAGTTAACTGCTCTTTGCATATTTAAAGCAATATAAAATAAAGAAATATGTTACATGACTTCATATATTGCCTTAACTAAAGTGTGCCCTAATTAGAACCATGTTCCTAATTAGGCACTTTATTATGGCAGTCAATGTGTCTGAGCAGTATATGAAGTCACATTTTGTCTTTATTATATTATATATTTTTGTTTAAAGTAGATGTTTTAATTATGAACCACAATATTACAAACTTTTTCGTTTCGGAACCGAAATTCAAAAATAAGACTGTATTTTTACAAATAGATAAAATTTGGTCTTAGTCACCAACGTTTTAAGAAAACCCTAAAATGGCTCTTGATTGTTATATAATTTATAGCACCTAATTTCTTCCCCTAAATCGATCGGTAGGATAGGAGGCAGGGGAATGAGGTCAAGGGTCAAAATAGCAACAAATGGATTTTTGTCAGGACAGTGAAGGTCTAAATACATGGTCACCATTTAGAACCTCTCATACCATCTGTACGCACCATTTTAATACACAAAATATCCTAATAATTCGTTTTATTAAATCGACCAGATAATTATTGCATTAAAAAATATGAGAAGAAAATATGAGAAGGCATATTACATCAGTTTTCGTCACGCAATAAAATAAGCCTGAGGTCTGTGTGCTCAAGAGTTTTAAAAAAACATCTCTAGTGTAAACATGATAAAACTGTTTAGCAGTTAAAATAATTAAAAGCACTATAATTTATAAAAAAATGCATATTTCAGGCCGATCAAATCTGCTATGCTGTTCTCTGCGTATTTTCCTACGTTGCCGCCCAAAACCAGAGCAAAGCGACGGCCAATCAATCTGAACAAACTGCAGTTAAATGAATCCATCAATAAGTGTGCGAATTATTTTTTTGTGATAGCCAATCATTGTATTTGCTTTAGTATAACCCGAAAAGGACGGTTCCAAACAAGACCCGAATTTCAGAAACAGCATAATGGCATAATAATTACTAAAAGTGAGTAAAGAACAAACTAGAAACACCAGGGTCTTGAAATATGCGACAATTAGGGAGATGTTTTTGGATGTCATTTTTTTAAATTCACAGATGTGGATGTCGGATTTCTACCAAATAGGTTTTAATTTGTTATTTTATATAAACTAAACACGCTGAATGAAAATTTAAAAAAACATACCTGCTTGACAAGTTGAGAGGCTTCTAAATTAATTTTGAATGTAATCACGAAAAAAAAATTTCCATATGAAAAACACCGTTCTTACACAGATATATAATTAGCTTGGATAATCATTCACCCGGTATTATTATATTTATGTTAAGATAATTTTAAAATATAATTATATTTTTGTTTTCGTAGACTATTAAAATAAAAATATTTATCATATTCGCAAAAATTAAAAAACATCATTGTATATCTAAAATTAACTGCACTGTAAAAGCGACAGAGCGGTCGCGACAGCCGCAGCGCCGAATAATTATAAAAAAATTAAAAAAAAAACAATAACGGAAATGCCTATTATAGGCACCTTGCACTGGAACTCGGTTTATACATGAAGAATGCAATATACATAGTTGTCACCATAATGGATAATTACCGTATCTCCTACTTATCTTTTGTAGTATGCAGATCGACTGATCGAAAGCGCGCCAAATTTCGATCGGTTGATCTGCATGCTACAAAAGATAAGTAGGAGATACGGTAATTATCCATTATGGTGACAACTATCTATATTGCATTCTTCATGTATAAACAGAGTTCCAGTGCAAGGTGCCTATATTTTGAATTAATTTTATTACGCGGCCTGAAGTGAAAAATACAGCTAGAGTTACATTCAATGTTTCGAATTTCATTTTAATTAAAACGTAGCAAATTGAGTGCGTTCATTTTGTATACATAAGATGGGCCAAAATCCTATACATTTAATATTTATTTTATATAAGGATATTGATATAAAAACAGGTAAAAATTTATATTATGACATAAATTTTTCATGCTTTTTTATGCCTTTCTGCACAATAAATGACGTTTTCGGATATAAATTGGTATATTTTTATATTATTTTTTTGTTTTAACCATTTCAAGTAATTGGAAATGGATTTTAAATGAACTGCTGGTATTAATCCAACAACATTTAGTGTTTAAGTAATATCGCTTCCTGCCTTTTAATTGGTCCGCTCATGTCCTGATACAAACTTACGAAGTCAGCCAGATATAATTCAATCATAACTTGCTTCTAAAAATTCGATAATTTTTCATAGAGACGGTCTAAAAAAGTTAAATAGCTAAAAACAATCTAAATACACTTTTTAATTCGGTGAACAACCACACCACACAACCGGCAATTCAAACTTCATTTTTTCAATCCCGAAACGAAATCTCCATTTTTAAAACTAATCAGTAAATTTTATGTAAGAAAAAGCCATTACCTAATGAAAAAGTGGAAATTTTCAGATCGCTAAAGTTGGCTGTGTGTGAGTGTGAATTTTCTTAATTCAAAATTACCGACCAATAACACTTAAGTTTACAATCGTTTACAAAAACCACTTAGTTAAAATAAACCATGGTTATTTTAAATAATTTAAATCACGATGACTTGGTTTTGATAGGTTATCACACCATAGACACAACTATTTATTACACAACTGCACCAGCGACTTTTGCTTTGCCTAAAAATTTAATGTAAAAGAGTGGAAGTAATATAAACGTGCAGTTTTGGTCACTATTAGTTTGTGTTATTTTTTATTAGTTTTTTTTGATCGATGAAAGGAAAGGCAAACAAAGCCAACATGTAAACGGTGTAGCTTGTATGATACAGCAATCTCATTTGGCATCATGACGTATAAGTGACACCGAATTGCTTGTTTTAATTAGTTACTACATCACTCCATATTTTTTTCCTTTGAAAAAATAAACCAGTAGCTTCTGATTAATCTATAGTGTTCTAAGTTTTCCAAAAATAGTTTTTTGATTTGCAATTATGAATAATTTTAATTGCTTTTTACCCGGTTACCACGGTAAAACCTTTGTGCCACCACGGCGTGGTATTTTTCTCTAACCATTGTGGTGAAACTTCACTGCCGTTAGTTTCAGCTAGGTAGGACAGAAAAGAATAGTTTGTTGCTATGCAGTACACACGTTTTCTTCTTCGCACCAGACTTAATGAGCATGTACAGAAGAAATTATTCAAACTTTAACCACGCATATAGTATTATGTACCTTCACCGTTGTAGCCAGGTAAAGGCTATTACGGGAATGGGTTAAAAACTAAGGTTAAAATCCTTCAGGCTGAAATTAAGAGCGTAACCGGCTAACCGCCAGCATTAGGAAGAAATAAAGAATGTACGCGCGAGAATAAAAATAATAAAAAAAGTTGTCAGAGATCATGTAACCAATTACTATTAAGTTGTGTCAGGTGTTTCTTTCCACGTGATATATTTTTTTTTAAAACGAGTTATTTTACCTCCAAACTATTTTCATCCTGACAGAATTCATCTTTAGTGTGTCGCTTAAAGACCACCAATAAGTTAAATTGAAACCGAGTTTTATTTATTAAAACTTTTATAAATAATTTACGTTGGCAAAAATTACACTATACTTTGTCAGTTTTAATTCCCACACACTGCCACTTTTTGCGTTTTTGGGATCAAAGTAAAAAAATAAGGGTTTAAAAAGTAAAAAAATAAGGGTTTAAACTCAACTTATGAACTGTTGAATAAAATCTCTCTGTGAGTTTTAAACAAATAACAAAAAAATAAGATATTTATGCAGAAGGCTTACAACACAGTTTATAACCGAAAAAAATCACTATTTTAAAAAATGGTAATTTGAAAGCTTTTAGCACTACAGGATCCAACTGAATACATTTTGATGAAACTTTTTTAAAACGACATTTTCTACAGAGCTAATAAGCAGTCGAAGACAGGTTTTTTCTCTTTATTTAAAAAAAGGCCTAATCTTTTTAGATTATTAGTGTATTTTTTCCACATACCAGCACCAGGGGCCTATTTCATAAAAATTGCATGTAATTAATTTACCGCTGTAAATTAATAAACGCATATTTTTCTTTTGTATTTTTAATTAAAAAGTATATTAATAAAATTGCGTTTAGGATTTAAGAAATTACATGTCTGTAAATTCTGTAAATTCCACAGTTACGTACGTATTTTTTAATTAATAAAATAAGAAGAAATTATATGCGTTTATTAATTTACAATTAGAGAAATCTTTATGAAATAGGCCCCTGATGCAGTACTACTAAATAATTGGACCAATAAAACCTATTGTGAAAGTAAAAAATATAAAAAAACAGTATTTTGGAGGGAAAATATGCAAAAATATAAAATTTGCTGACTTACAGTTTATATTCAAATTTTTTGGTTTCATTCAATTGTAAAAACTAAATTTATTTATAACGCAAGCTCATCTACAATACACCAAACAACCGTTTCGTAATCAATTAAAATACTGTATCAACGAAAAATTGACAAGACTGGTAATAACCACTGACAAAAATAATTTAAATTAAATCAGACAGTCTGATAAAACCATTAAAATTTTAAAAAAAATATCTTAAAACAATAATAAATCATGAGGTACAATGTATAAAACCTTTATACGAACAAAACTAACATTAAAATAAATAAAAAAATTTAAAGTAACACTTTCATTAAGAATATAGAACATAGACTATTCTAGCAAAAATCGGCCATTTTCTGCTGGTTTTCCGCCCAGCTATATTTAAAAAAGTGGTAGTTTTCTTGCAGTATAATTACTATTTTTTTGTACTAAATACTGCTTTTTTTTCGTGTCGCAATTATTACCACATAACTAAAAAAACTCGCGCATCTGCGATTTTTTGTGTTATATTGTTCTTGTGTTTACTTATTAAATTCCTTCATATAGCCCACTCTCGGGCTGACATTTGAAAATGTAGTTTCATTAGTACCAAAAAGCTAAATATAGATAAGTTTTGCATTAACGAAACAGTTTGTTCTGCTTTTGATTTGATTTGATTAGTGAAAGTGTTTTTTTTAAATGCTGTGCGATTGCATTATTACTGAAAACATCGAAAACATTTCAATATAACTACAGAATAAATTTTATAATTAAAATATAATACAACGAAACGTGAAAATTTTTAAAGCTACAAAGTACTTACACAATCATGAGTGCAGACAAATTTTTTTCCTGTAAGAATTATTTTTTACACGACCATATTTTTCATAATTTGAGCGACTTTTTTATTTCTCGCTGATAATTTTATACATAAATAATGTTTTAGTAAACTATAAAAATTAACGTAAAACGTAAATTGCAAACATAATATAATTTAGTTCAGCAATATAAAAAAACTATGTCATTTAATTTTTTTTTTAAACATACATTAGAAAAAAAATTAAACCAAAATCAAAAAAATTAAATACCACAGTTATTTAACTTAAATGCAAAAAAATACTTATTACGATTGACAGTGGCGTATATAAGAAGAAGTTACTCTTCCCTCTCTTCCAAAATTAAGCGAGTTCGAAACCCCTGAAAAAGTATAATCCCCCAAAATTAAGCTAAACCGAATTTTTTAGGAAGCGGGAGGGAGAGACCTTTCCGCTTTCTGAATTCAGGAAGAGAACAGCGATTTGTTAAACATTAGTTCAGAAACATTCCTTTTGTGTTCGAAGACAAAAACAATAAAATTTAGAGGCTCTGCGTCCGCTGTGTTACACACTTACGAGCTATGGTACCAAGATCCTTTTTAGAGTTAGTATTTTCCCTTCCCAGATGGCAACCCCTCGGCCTCCTACCCCCCTGAAATCGTGGCCATGCCACTGGTATTTAGGAAGACAAATCATTATTTTTGAATCGCACATAAGTCAGATTCTGTAGTAAAAATTTGTGTCAAATCACAGACCTGTGCACGGTCTGAAAATGCCCCCCCCCGTTTTATTGGAGGATTTGGCCCCCCGTTTTATTGCCCCCCCCCGCCAAAAAATGAAAAAGTACCCTAAAAATATGACGCCATTTTTGACCTATGATGACGCCATCATCGCGAATTTTTTGCAGTTTTTAGCCTATTTCAATGTATTTTAAGCCATTTTAGACCTATTTTTACCTTATTTCCGCTTTTTTTGTCCCTTTTTTCCTTTTTCCCTTCTTTTTTTCTCCTTTTTTTCTCTTTTTTTTTTCTTTCCCCCTGCTTGCCCCCCCGTTTCAAAAAAGTTGCCCCCCCCTCCCCCCCATTTTGCAATGGCCCCCCCCCTGATACCCCCGGGGGGGGGGGGCAGTGCACAGGTCTGAAATCATTATATTTTACTGCGAATACAATCGTTTGCACCCTCAGGCCTCAACCAAACGCAGGAAACTCCATGGCTTCCCCCTAAAATAAGCAAATTGAAGCTTATTTAAACTTGAAATACATTCTAAACTACTCTGTACCTATTTGTATTTATTTGTAGGATTTTTCAATAAGTATTGAAAAAAAATTTTGACAAAATAATCTATGTCATCATTCTTAACAGGGTAGAGTTCCAGAGCTCCTAAAAGCGAAGCTCCGCTCTGGGAAACATCACCAACTCGTACAAATATTTATTTGTAGGACGAATTTGAGTTACAAAAATAAATATATTTTTTGTACCGTTAAATTCAAAATAAGGTAAGATAAAAAAGTTTTTTTTGCATTTTATACACAACCAAAAATTATGCATCATCATGTGTTTTTTTAAAATGTGCCCTGTGTTAATATCAATTTAAAACATAATAAAATTGCATCCAAACATTTCACTTTTATCAATATCAAAAATATAATAACTCAACATTAATTACAAAAAAAAAAACAAAAAAAACGCACAAGCTATTGAAGAATTGTGTTTTCAAACTGTGCAAAAGTTAAAAATATACAAAAACAATTCATTTTTCATTCACTAAAGGGTAGTAGTATAGTACAATAGTATTTTGAGGGGGTAATATAGCTTTTGCCTACCTAAAGATTTTTACTATCATAAAAAAAACATCAGAGAGCATGAAATTTATCTGTTAGCTTAAAAAATTAAATTAATTAAACAAATTGGTTAATAAGAATATAAAAGTCAAATTTTCATTTTTTTAACATATTTTTTATGTTTTTATAACATAATGAGTTTTTGAGGCTTTTTTTAACAATTTTGTTGTATGAAAGTTTCGTGTTTGGTTCGTGCTCTTCACTTAATTTGAGAATAGACAAAACACCGTTAGAAAAAATCCCAAAATAAACGTCAAGGGCAGCAAAAATATATTGCTCCTGGTCATTTCAGGAATGCTGCAGTACGACATAGAATGCTAGGAGCACGAGAGCGCTGAAAAATCGTTAATTTTTGTATTTTGAAGTTAAAGTAAACTTTTTCTTCTTAATATTCTATCTAGTTACAAACATTGTATAGATTTAGAAAAATGCAATAAAGCGCAATAAAAGTAGCAATAGATTTTAAGTTCAAGCTGCCTATACCACATTGTTTTCTTTTTCTTTCATTGGTAGGTTTTCTTCACGGTTTTTACCCTGAGTGCTGTAGTACTCCATGTCGCGAATGTAGCGATAACAACTTCGTAGAATGACAAAAACCCAAATTTCGAGACATATAAAAAGAATGAACCCTACCACCAAGCTGATCACCACAATGAGAAGGAATGTTTTGGCGCCGTAGCCTCCAGTTTGAACCACGAAATCCGCACAAGGACTGTCTTTATCTTTCAATGCTTCTTCTGTGTCGCAATTATCTAAAAACGATTCTACTGTCAAACATTTATGTAGTCCCTACGAGGATAGCAACAAATATATTATTTCAGTAATATTAATAGATGAGCAGCGAAAGGAACGCAGCGCGGGGCTTAACCCCCCTCCGAAAAAACAAATCTTGAAATTCTGAAAAGGTTGAAATTCTTTACAGCATTGGAGATAAAGTAAAAATTATTTTGTGTATTTTGTGTTTGCTGTGTGTCGCAGACATATTTAATATGTACTAACAAAAAGAACTACCAGAAGAGCTGTCTAAAATCAAATGTGTTAAATTACAAAAAAAGCTGTCATTTTATTAAAAACGCAAAAACACAAATAATTAATCATACTTGTGCATTGCGCCCCTCCCCCTCGAGGATTTAAAAATTGGTCTTCTCATTTTTATAACAAAAGGGCAATTTTTCAAACCGGAGGTACCAAAAATCAGTTTGAGAATTCCACCCAACAAACATAATTAAACAAAACATGTTTTTAGGTCAATTTTAACCTTGCGATCTTAATTTTGGGCATTAAAAAGTGATTAAACTACCCTTTAAGATATTTTATAGCCAAAATGACCTTTTTTTTGAAGGTACATTTTATGCTGTTAAGAAAATTTTTTAATAGTGTTTTAACACACATAAATGAATATTTGTTGAATTGCCGAGAGTCTGGTAATTCTAAAAATATTTTTACGTTTTTTCTGGTCCTCACCAATTTTGTATAGCAACCATTTAAAAAGGACTCAAAATTCAGTCGTGAAAAAAATTTAAAAAAAGGGATAATTTAATAAAAATGCCTCATAATACAATTTAGCTTGATTTGTTTAGCTTAGGCTTAGAAAAAATAATTCTGATTAAAAATAAGTTTAAATTAGCTTTTTAAGCAAAAACAAATTTGTTGTCCATATTTTTGGTGGCCATACGGTGACTATCGAATTTATAATTTTTTGTAGATTTTTAGATTCTCCGGACTTCCAGCAATGTTAAAACAAAGTTTTTAATTCAATCTAGCGGTTTATTAAAATTTTTTCTTAACAGTAAAAATTGTGTACTCAAATCATTGTCATTTTTGTCTATATTTCAAAGTTTAAAGTTTATTCTAGTAAAGTTACAAAAAAAAAACTATAAAAAAAGTACAAACAATTTTTTATCACTATAACATGCGAACCAATCATTGTTGCATTTACAAAATACAACCAAAACAAATATCAATACTATAAAATAAAAAATTTGACAAAAAAAAATTAATACAACAAAATGTTTTACTAGAACCATGGTTCAAAGGCTTTAAAAAAAAGCCCTAAAATGAACCACTAGCAAGAGACTTTTTAAAACTAAGCAAGGTAGTGGCTGAAACCTGATTTTCGGATAGAGCATTTCATATAGAAACAACTCTGTTAGAAAAATAATATTTTCTTAAATTAATTCTACTTTTTTGTACTTTAATTTTAAACAATGGCCTTTTGTAGAATTATAATTAAATTTGAAAAAATTTGCAGGGTTTATATTTGTGCTTTTAAGAATAATTTTATAACACTCCGATAGATCAAATATGGTTCTTATAATAAATATGTTTTAAATATTTTACCCTATATTATCAAAAATCGGGTTTAATCACTTTTGAAAGTTTAAAATCAATATTTTCAGGTTATAATTGACCTAGAAGCATATTTTTATTTAGTATTTGTAGTGTAAAAGTCTCTAAAGGATTTTTGATACGCGTTTAGTACCTGTACCCAAACCGGAAATTTTCAAAAAAGATACAAAAAAAATAAAAGGCCAAGCGAATTTTAAGTTGAAATTAATGTTATTGCTTTTGCATTGCCTGAAACTTATCCATGCCTAATTGAAATATAACTAAAAATTAATGGGTGTAAAATCATCTAAATTTTGTTAAAACGGTTAAAAACTGCAAAAAATTCGAGATAATAAGTTAAAAATAGCAAATATTTTTATTTATTTTTTTATTTTTGAGATTGCCGGACCGTGCACATGTCTGAGTACTAAAAATCATGCGATTTTTATAAACTAACCAGGAAATTCGGTGTCATATTCTTCATATTCCCCGTCGATTTCACCTGTTGCATTACGCGTCCCATTTTTGTCCACTGCTTTGGCAAGATTTTCTATAAACAATAATATCTTTAATTTTTCTAACAGTTGACACTGTCAAACAGTTTGTAATTAAAGACGTAGGGTAGCTGATTTAATTTCGGCCACCTTTTTTTATTTTCTTGGATAAGTTTTTTTTGGTTTTTTCAATCGACCCAAAATTTAATCTAAAAATTAAACGATATCTATTTTTTATTCCAGTGCAAAATTTTAAAATTTCTGTTACACCAATGGAGGTTTAAAGTTGTTTTTTATAGTGGTCGAAATTAAGGCGCGAGCCATTAACTTCGGTCACCTAGAAAAAACTACCTATAACTATTGCCGAAACGAACAATAAAAGTTTTTAAAGGTTGCAAATTTATCCTTAGGTATTGTTCTTGGTACATATTAAAACTTAATTTATTCCCGTTTGCAAACTTTAAATAATAGTTATTAGCAAAACTTTAAATAATTGTGTCAAAACCTTAATCTGTATTTTTTTGTTGAATTTTTATTTTTGGCTTAAAAAACGTCAAAAAAAGGTCAAACCAGCAAAAAAATCTTTATAAATACGGCAGTACGATGATATTTAAAAACAGTAAAAAATGGCAGGTTTTTTCACCTAAATTTTAATGTGGCCGAAATTAACGGAATCTTAAAATGCGCAGTTAGTTAAACGCATTTCAAAATGATTTTAAAGAAAATATCAAGACATGAAAATTAACAACTTTGAGCCTTAAAAAGAAAATATTTTAAGGTTATATAGTGCTTTGTTCTAAATTTGATGCAGTTTAAACACAAAGCAAAAATTAATAAAATCACAAAAAAATTTACTTTTTGTATGAAAATGTTGATAATGCAGAATAACAAAAATAAAAAACTTTTGCAAAAACATTTTATTCAACATTAATCCAGTTACTTCTGTGCTAGTTTTTTTTATGTGTATAAAATAAACCAAATTTCTAACACCCTAAATTGGCGGCCGAAATTAAGGCTTGGCCGAAACCGAAATTAAGTCAGACACCCAAAGCCTAGACCGTCAACACATCTAGTTAAAAATGAACAATTTGGCATTTTACCAGCAGTAAAATACGAAAAATCACACTATACCACGCTACCACTTTTTGCATTGCAATAGCGAATTTAGCGGCTTCTCAAGTAGTCTAGAACAAAAATATAGGGAAGGTTTCGGCTTTACCTTTTTTAAAAAATTAAAATAGTAAAAAAAACACAAAAATCTCAAACTACATTCTTAAGTTTTAAGATTTTATATGTTATATTTGATGAGCTTGCAGGAAAAAAAACAATCAAAAAAGAAATTCCAAAAGAAAATCAAACAAGCTAAAAAACATATTATTTATATAATTCTGCGTTGCGTTGAATGTAAGATTTAAATACCATTTAAATACAAAACTTACCTAAATTCTTTTTGCTGAAATTGTTCGCTCCAAGAATTGCAAGGCCTATCCCTTAAAACATATCCCAAATTAGTACGAAAAATACAAAATTATTTGCAGTGTAAATAACTAGGTATTTCGTTAATTTTATGAAACTTCTAAATTAATCCAACCTATTGTATTCCATTACAAATACATAGGTGTCTGAGGAGAAAAGGGGGGTATACCTCTCCTACATCCTTCATGTAAGGGGTGACCCCCCTTCTTTCCCCATGAGATATTCATTTTAGGTATATCCTCCCCTTACCCCTCCTCTCCTAACCGCGACCCCTTCCGTTCTTCTCTATCAATTCCAAACAATTTCAAAATTATTTGTCTTCTTTTTAGTAAATTTAATACATAAAATGTTGACAAATATTTTGTTCACATGGCTTATTTTTTCTCTCTATTTATTTTTTTAGAATTTACTACAAGCCTTTTATTAGCATTTTTAAAACACTTTTAGCGGTTTTAAAAATACTAGCTTTCTTCCCGCTCTCATTTTGACCTACCCCAAAATTTTAGCCCCCCAAGGTGCTTCTTGAGATGGCCCCCTGGTCAGATTTTGGCCTTTACCCCGGGGGTAAATATCTCTTTAAGCTTGGGTAGGTCGGACACATGTGTACCATACATGGGCACGGGGAACCCCCAACTTCTGAGAAGGGGGTTTAAAAACTTTAAACCCCCCCCCCCCACTTAGGGGGTTAGGGTGGGGTCCACGCCCCTTAGCCTCGAAATTTTGGCCCCCCCTAGAAAAAAAATCCAGGGGGGCCCTCCCCTCCCCCCGAATTTTCGAATTTTTTACCCCTGACCCCCCTCTAGATTTTGAAATCTGACCCCCCTCCCCCTCCCCTTTTGAGAAAATTCTAAGTACTTCTTTTATTCTAAATTTTCTTTCAGAAAAAGATGAATTTTTTACACAAAATTCATGTTTTTACACCCTTATTATACCTGAATATCGCTATATCTTCAAAACAAAGTAGTATTATCCTATAAAAAAACTATTATTAAACCTTTAATGATTTAGAAGTATTTTGCTTAGCCAACTATATGTGCCAAGC
>JASAMX010021547.1:0-19480 GCA_030248175.1 Microlaimidae sp. YZB2_3
TAGGTTAGGGCAGCTGCTCACTAAATAAAAATTTCTACCATACGATAATGATTTGTTTATACATTGATCTAATCACACAGCACTGTTGCATTTTTTTTAGTTTGATGAAATGTCAATTGAAAAAATTATACTCACAGCAATCTTTGACAAGCGCGAAATCGCCACTTTTTCAATTTGAAGGTTATATTTGTATGTGTAAGAAACAGCTATAAATTTGAAAAAGTGGCGATTTCGCGCTTGTCAAAGATTGCTGTGAGTATAATTTTTTCAATTGACATTTCATCAAACTAAAAAAAATGCAACAGTGCTGTGTGATTAGATCAATGTATAAACAAATCATTATCGTATGGTGGAAATTTTTATTTAGTGAGCAGCTGCCCAAACCAAATGCAAATTTTCTATGGTCCACATAATGTCCATCTCAGACTAGTCCACATCTTTTCTGTCTAAACATACGCCCGGGGAAAAATCGCCCCTTTTTGCTGCTCTATTCTTAGAGCATTTTTCAAGGCTAGTCTACCCCTTTTTTGAATTAAATTAAGAAATAGCCTAATAAACTATAGTTTTAGCTGCGCAATGACATATGTTTATAATCATTCCCTTGCCGAGATATACTTTTTTAAATAAAAAATAATTAGAAGAAGATGATGAATTTAAATTACAAAATTTACCAACGTTGTTTAATTATAGTTAGTGCGGTGCAGTGGCGCTCCAGACAAAGTTTACCTACGTTCTCTAAATATAGTTGGCGCGATGCCGTGCGCCAATGATTGCAATTATAATTCTACAGTAAAAATAATAATAGTAAGAAGATGATGAAATGAATTACAAAATTGACTCACGTTCTCTAAGTATAGTCGGCGCGGTTCGGGTTAAATTGCAGTGTGGCACCCCCGCACCACTGATGATTACCTACCGGCGCGTGGCGCTCCCGCTCCACCGACGCTTATTATTATTTTTTAAATAAATAAATCTTTGAATTGATTTTTTCATCAGTAATGCAAGAATTAAAAAAAGTACTTTGTTGTTTTCGCCGATTTCCGCGCGGTTGAAGCAGATGGCGCTGGGATTTGGTTCCGTTTCTGCCACCAATTAAAACCCGTCTGCTTTTTTTGTGCGGTTTTTATGAGGGGATGTTGGTTGTCTGCTCTGTACAATCCTTATTGTTGCCAAAAGGCTGTTATTGTGCGGTTGGGAGTTTTTATTTGTCTATTTTTCAAATTTTTAATTTTGATCAATAAATCGATAACAAGGACCTAAATCAAAAAAGTGCTTCCTAAGAAAGTTGCGTAATTCCTTCTTCTTTCTTATGAGCCCATGTTTATTTTTGATCAACCAATAACGAATGAGGAATATCGCTTTTAAGGATGGAGCGTTGGAATAATAATAATAATAATAAAAAGAAGAAGAAGAAGAAGAAGAAGAAGGTTCTGAATTTCAAAATTTACCCACGTTCTCTAATTATGGTTGGCGCGGCGCCACGGGGCTAAATCGCCCCGTGATGATATATTATTTTTCAAACGCTTATATCTTAAAACCAATGTTCCTCCCTCGTTATTGATTGACCAAAAAGAAACATGGAATCTTTGGAAATCGCACAAAATTGCGCAATAGAACCACTTTTTATTGATTTTATGATACGTGTTCTATTGATAATATTAAAACTGTTTAAAAAAAAGTGTATCTCGGCAACGGAATGATAGTAAACATAAATGTCATTGCGCAGTTAAAACTATAGTTTATTAGTTTATTTTTAATTTATTTAAAAAAGTGGTAGACTAGCTTTGAAAAATGCTTTAAGAATAGAGCAGGAAAAAGGGGCGATTTTTCCCCGGGCATATATTTAGACAGAAAAGATGTGGACTAGTCTGAGATGGACATTATGTGGACGATAGGAAATTCGCATTTGGTTTCGACAGCTGCTCACTGCATAAAAATTTCTACCATATGATAATGATTTGTTTATACATTGATCTAATCACACAGCACTGTTATATTTTTTTAGTCTGATAAAATGTCAATCGAAAAAAACATACTCACAGCAATCTTTGAAAAGCGCGAAATCGCCACTTTTTTTAATTTATTGCTATTTCCTAAACATACAAATATAACCTTCTAATTGAAAAAATGGCGATTTCGCGCTTGTTAAAGATTGCTGTGAATATGATTTTTTCAATTGACATCATCAGACTAAAAAAATGCAACAGTACTGTTTGATTAGAACAAAGCATTATCGTATGGCAAAAATTTTTATTTACTGAGCAGCTGCCCAAACCAAATGCAAATTTCCTATAGTCCATCTCAGACTAGTCCACATCTTTTCTGTCTAAGCATACGCCCGGGGAAAAATCGCCCCTTTTTCCTGCTCTATTCTTAGAGCATTTTTCATAGCTTATATAATATGAATAACATATCATTGAAATCCATGATTGGTTATTTTAAGTACAAAATTCAGTTTTAGAATGTTTTGAAGCTGTTAAAGTCTTAGTAATATATCAATCATATATATCGCAAGTTAAAAAATATAAAACACCTGAAATTGCAGATGTTCCCGTACTGTTAATGTTCCAACGAAAAGATTTTCCTGTTGGACATAAGCTGATATGCTGCTCATAGAATCGTCCAAATTCTTCCCATTCACCAAAATTTCACCTTCAATCTTAAAACCTTTAACATTCCTTCGATTCAAAGTATTTAGCAGTGTGGTTTTTCCCGCTCCGCTAAAATAAGACAATACACTTATTAAAAACCAACAATGACAAAAAGTAGAAAAAATCAAAACAATAAAACTTTAGAAATAATAACTACCTGGCGCCCATAACTGCAACAAGCTGACCTGGAGCCACTGACCCACTGACTTCAAAAAGAATTTGTTTTAAATCCGACAGATCCTTGTCTTTTCCATCTTTCTTGCACAACCCAACACGTTGAAACAAACTTCTTTTCACCGGTATTGACACGCTTAAATCTTCCCACCCTATTGAAACTGGTTCAGACGGTGCGAGACTACTGGTTCGGCTTACCTTAAATTGTACAAATAAACTATAGATCTGTGCCTATATCATAAAATGAATATAATCGATCTACTTCTGGGGAATAAAAACTTCAATGTAGTGATGATAATAAAACTGAGAGATTTAAAATAATTTATTGATAAAACTTGAACGTGTTTTAGTCTGTAAGTATTATCGTAAATTATAGTGTGGTTTTAGAATTCCCGCCTTGTTTATGCTTTAATTTATTTTTTTCGCGTGTTTTTTTCTCTTTGTATATTGTACTGACGTTTAAAGTTCGGTTTTTATCATGTTTTACAATTTTGTCTGCTTTAGATATTTTTGCTGAGGATGGCCCTAAGTTCAGGCCGAAACGTTCAAGTTTTATCAATAAATTATTTTAAATCTCTCAGTTTTATTATCATCGCTACATTAAAAGGAAAATAATCACTTTCTAATTACATTAACGTTATTTGTTTTCAAATTTTTGACAAAACTTCTTTTATTTTTCATTTTTTCCCTAAAGTGTGATGTTCAGACGAGGTTGAAATAATCAAGATTTTTACAGAAACAATGCCAAAAGATTTATTATTTTCAACTTTTTGATCGAAAAATGATGGGTGACAATAAACTTAAACTTCACTTTTTATCTCCAGTCTTATTAATTCGTCCACTAAAGTGCCACATTGCACTGTCACATATAGATAGACTTTATTTTACAGCTTGCATTAGTAAGGTGTTGTCGTATTTTTAAAACAGTAACAGAATGAAAGTTGTTATAAAAAATAGCAAAATAAATTTATAGGCAAGAATATATTAAATTAAATTAATAAAAAAGTAGAATGGAACCAAGATAAGACAGGCCGTTTTGAGGAGAAAAAATACTGTACCGGGATTCAAACCCGTGTGATTCCTTACAATCCCAGGCCTGTTTTTCTCAGTCAGACCAATTTTTTTACTTAGGAATCCAAGTTTTAATGAGTTTACGACAGATCTGAGGTGGGTGTTTATGACTATACGACAAGGCGATAAAAAATTTCCATTTTACTAACACCAAACGGTCATCAGAATACAAAATAATAAAAAAAATATGAAATATGATTAATTCTCCAGTTAAACTGCTAATGGTCCCAAAATCCCTTCAACCAGTAAAACTTACTTCGGAATTAAAATCTTCTATATCGGCATCTTCACTGCTATGTGTAGAACAATAGGAAGTTGGGTTTGAGGATATTTTTGAATTTCTTTTAAGAAGAGGTCTTTTTTCATCTGATGAAGATGACATTTTACATTTCCTTCATTAAAACAAGCAAAGAAAACATATGAGTTAACTTTGAAACGATTACTATAGATAAGCGATATTTGTGTTTTTATATTTTTGTGTTTTCATTAGGAACTATTTCTAAAGCTGTATTTTTATAGACAGCTTTAACGCGCAGATGGAGCATCTAAAGCAAGCATGAGCAATAGCAGAATAATTAGGTCGAGCAGCACAAAT
Organism: Microlaimidae sp. YZB2_3; assembly: GCA_030248175.1. NCBI lineage: Eukaryota > Metazoa > Nematoda > Chromadorea > Desmodorida > Microlaimidae > Microlaimidae sp. YZB2_3. The sequence goes on from JASAMX010021547.1 coordinate 4,492, forward strand.
GAAGGCCCAGGTTTGAATTTTATTTTTAAAATCTCGGCACCTTTCTTGTACTAAGCAAGCCCAGAGCCACTGCGCCCTGGCCAAATTTATTAATTCATACGAAAATAAATATAAACACATACAAATATAAATAAAAAATATACTCACATTTTTTTTTTAAATTAGCCAGACATAAAAATTTGATGTTTTTAATTTTAAATTTTTGTTGAAAAAAAAGCAATAACATGAAAATATGCCAAAGTTAAGTTTATTTGTTTTGCATGATTTGTGGTCGATAGAGCCGAGAGAAAATGGAGCTAGAACTTGGAGTTAAAAATGTGGAACTTGGAGCCGAAAACTGGAAACTTAAAGCAAAAGTAAAAATGGCTAAAACCTCTTCCTGAGCCTTAGAGAAAGCCTAGACCAAAACTCACACAATTTATTAATCTCTATGTTCACAGTTTTCTGCTTCCAAATCCCTAACAATTTTTGCGTTTCTAAGTTTTCTACAAACGCTACAATGACCCCCTACCGTTTAAAAATAATTTTTATATATAACATTTACTTTTTTTAAAAACCAATACAAATTATAAATTAAAAAGAAATCATAAAAAACTTTAGAAAATAATAATAATAACTACCTGGCGCCCATAACTGCAACAAGCTGACCTGGAGCCACTGACCCACTGACTTCAAAAAGAATTTGTTTTAAATCCGACAGATCCTTGTCTTTTCCATCTCTCTGCACAACCCAACACGTTGAAACAAACTTCTTTTCACCGGTATTGACACGCTTAAATCTTCCCACCCTATTGAAACTGGTTCAGACGGTGCGAGACTACTGGTTCGGCTTACCTTAAATTGTACAAATAAACTATAGATCTGTGCCTATATCATAAAATGAATATAATCGATCTACTTCTGGGGAATAAAAACTTCAATGTAGTGATGATAAACTGAGAGATTCAAAATAATTTATTGATAAAACTTGAACGTGTTTTAGTCTGTATGTATTATCGTAAATTATAGTGTGTTTTTAGAATTCCCGCCTGTTTATGCTTTAATTTATTTTTTTTCGCGTGTTTTTTTTTGTATATTGTACTGACGTTTAGTTTTGGTTTTTATCATGTTTAATTTTTGTCCGCTTTAGATATTTTCGTGAGGGATGGCCCTAAGTTCAGGCCGAACGTTCAAGTTTTATCAATAAATTATTTTAGACTCTTTTAGAGTTTTGTTATCATCGCTACATTAAAAGGAAATAATCACTTTCTAATTACATTAACGTTATTTGTTTTCAAATTTTTGACATAACTTCTTTTATTCATTTTTTCCCTAAAGTGTATGTTTTACTAGGTTGAAAATAATCAAGATTTTTACAGAAACATTGCCAAAAGATTTATTATTTTCAAATTTTGTATCGAAAAATGATGGGTGACAATATACTTAAACTTCACTTTTTATCTCCAGTTCTCGTCTCATGTGCCACATTGCACTGTCACATATAGATAGTACTTTATTTTACAGTCTGCATTAGTAAGGTGTCGTATTTTTAAAACAGTAACAGAATGAAAGTTGTTATAAAAAATCAGCAAAATCATAGACAAAAAAACAAGAATTACAATTAATAAAAAAGTAATGGAATCGAAATAGGCCGTTGGGAGGAGAAAAATATAAGCTACTGTACCGGGATTCAAACCCGCGCCGGATTCCTTACAATCCCAGGCTGTTTTCTTAGTCAGAATGAATTTACTTAATCCAAGTTCTCAGAGTTTACGATATATACGAAGTGGGTGCTTTATGACAAGACGATAAATGGCGCAAAAAATTTCCATTTTACTAACACCAAACGGTCATTTTTTAGAATAATAAATAATAAAAAATATGAAAATATGATTAATTCTTCAATGTGAATTGCCACAAATCCCCTCAACCAGTAAAACTTACTTCGGAATTAAAATCCATATTGATATCTTCACGGCTATGTGTAGAACAATAAGTTGAGTTTTGAGGATATTTTTGAATTTCTTTTAAGATAACTGATGAAGTATGACATTCTTATTTTCCTTCATTAAAAACAAGCAAAGAAAACATATGAGTTAACTTTAAAACGATTACTATAGATAAGCGATATTTGTGTTTTTATATTTTTGTGTTTTCATTAGGAACTATTTCTAAAGCTGTATTTTTATAGACAGCTTTAACGCGCAGATGGAGCATCTAAAGCAAGCATGAGCAATAGCAGAATAATTAGGGTGAGAAGCTTATATTTTGCCGGCCCCGGTTTCGATTCTCCTTCTAATCCAGTGTAATTCTTGTTTTTTTGTCATGATTTTGTTGATTTTACTTTTATTTTAAGTCTTTATGATTTTCTTTAATTTATAATTTGTATTGGTTTTTAAAAAAGAAATGTTATATATAAAAATTATTTTTAAACGGTAGGGGGTCATTGTAGCGTTTGTAGAAAACTTAGAAACGCAAAAATTGTTAGGGATTTGGAAGCAGAAAACTGTGAACATAGAGATTAATAAATTGTGTGAGTTTTGGTCTAGGCTTTCTCTAAGGCTCGTAGGAAGAGGTTGTATAAAAGCAACATTTTTATTTTTGCTTTAAGTTTCCAGTTTTCGGCTCCAAGTTCCACAATTTTAACTCCAAGTTCTAGCTCCATTTTCTCTCGGCTCTATCGACCACAAATCATGCAAAACAAATAAACTTAACTTTGGCCTATTTTCATGTTATTGCTTTTTTTCAACAAAAATTTAAAATTAAAAACATCAAATTTTTATGTCTGGCTAATTTTTAAAAAAAATGTGAGTATATTTTTTATTTATATTTGTATGTGTTTATATTTATTTTCGTATGAATTAATAAATTTGGCCATGGCACAGTGGCTCTGGGCTTGCTTAGTACAAGAAAGGTGCCTAGAATTTAAAAATAAAATTCAAACCTGGGCCTTCATTTGTGCTGCTCGACCTAATTATTCTGCTATTGCTCATGCTTGCTTTAGATGCTCCATCTGCGCGTTAAAGCTGTCTATAAAAATACAGCTTTAGAAATAGTTCCTAATGAAAACACAAAAATATAAAAACACAAATATCGCTTATCTATAGTAATCGTTTCAAAGTTAACTCATATGTTTTCTTTGCTTGTTTTAATGAAGGAAATGTAAAATGTCATCTTCATCAGATGAAAAAAGACCTCTTCTTAAAAGAAATTCAAAAATATCCTCAAACCCAACTTCCTATTGTTCTACACATAGCAGTGAAGATGCCGATATAGAAGATTTTAATTCCGAAGTAAGTTTTACTGGTTGAAGGGATTTGGGACCATTAGCAGTTTAACTGAAGAATTAAATCATATTTCATATTTTTTTTATTATTTTGTATTCTGATGACCGTTTGGTGTTAGTAAAATGGAAATTTTTTATCGCCTTGTCGTATAGTCATAAACACCCACTTCGGATCTGTCGTGAAACTCATTAAAACTTCGATTACCTAAGTATAAAAAATTGGTCTGACTGAGAAAAACAGGCCTGGGATTGTAAGGAATCACACGGGTTTGAATCCCGGTACAGTATTTTTTCTCCTCAAAACGGCCTGTCTTATCTTGGTTGTCATTCTACTCTTTTATTAATTTAATTTAATATATTCTTGCCTATAAATTTATTTTGCTATTTTTTATAACAACTTTTCATTCTGTTACTGTTTTAAAAATACGACAACACTTTACTAATGCAAGCTGTAAAATATAGTCTATCTATACTGTAACAGTGCAATGTGGCACTTTAGTGGACGAATTAATAAGACTGGAGATAAAAAGTGAAGTTTAAGTTTATTGTCACCCATCATTTTTGGATCAAAAAGTTGAAAATAATAAATCTTTTGGCATTGTTTCTGTAAAAATCTTGATTATTTCAACCTCGTCTGAACATCACACTTTAGGGAAAAAAATGAAAAATAAAAGAAGTTTTGTCAAAAATTTGAAAACAAATAACGTTAATGTAATTTAAGAAAGTGATTATTTTCCTTTTAATGTAGCGATGATAATAAAACTGAGAGATTTAAAAATAATTTATTGATAAAGCTTGAACGTTTCGGCCTGAACTTAGGGCCATCCTCAGCAAAAATATCTAAAGCAGACGAAAATTGTAAAACATGATAGCTACTTTAAAAGCATATTTAAGGATGGAAAGCGTATTTACAGATAGGAGGATAGGGCGCCCCCTTCTCCTTTTCGAAATATTTTTTTAATTACCTTTGCAGCCAAAAACACATTTTTTAGCAAAACATTTGTCATTTAAAGTTTGAAAAAAAAAAATATAATTTAAATTTAAAATCAAAATAAAACTGCATTATGGTTTTTGTTGGAAATTTTATACCCACGGTAACAAAAATAGTGTTTCAAATTTTCTCAAAGGGGTTATGATTTACAATTTTAGAGGTGGCTCAAGGTCATAGATAAACAAGGAAGGGGGCATACATGGGCAAGTTGGTCCGGAGTGAGGGGGGGTTAAACCTCAAATTATAGGGGGGGCAGTGGCGTGCCCAGGGGGGGGGTGGGGGGGGGGCGCCCGCCCCCCCCCCCGAAATCCGGCGAAGCCGGATTTTTTCGTAAGGGGGGGACCCTTACGTTTTTTGAATTTTGGGAGAGAAAATTTTTTTTCTTAAATATTAATACAGAAACTTTCCTGATGCCTTCCAAAAGCATATTAATAGTCAAAAAACAAATTTTCCCCGCTTCGCGGGTAGTTAAAATTGACAATTTATCTCAGTTTTTCCATTTCCATCGATTTTGCCGCTCAATATTTAAGGCATACATGTTAAATAAAACTATTATAAACACTATTAACCTTTTATTAACGTTTTAAACACATGTTTAAAATGGATAGGAATAAAAATAAACTTAAATTTTGTTTTAATTATCATCTGGAATTAAAATTTCCAGTGTACTTTAGTGCCCTAAATTAAAAATTTCCCCCTGAGGGGCATTCTGCCCGCCAGACCTCCCTTGACCCCGCTGGGGGGCTATCGCCCCCCAGACCCCCTATTTCTGGGGGGCTGCCGCCCCCCAGACCGCCCCCCCCAAATGAAATCCTGGGCACGCCACTGAGGGGGGGGGTTAAAATCCGAGAAACGCACAAAACCCAATTCGTTTTTTTTCTGGAGTGCATTTTACTCATATCGTTTTTCGATTTTTAAGGGAAAAAATAGGTTAAAAAACGCTAATTTTAGGTTAAAAAGCCCTTTCTATTGAATTTTTAAGCTTTTTATTGTTTAAAACATTTATTTTGACCTCAAAACTTAAGTTTGGAGGTAGATAGAAATCATTTTAAAGACATTTTTTTTCTCTTCATTTTTCCAAAATTGGAGAGGGGGGTAACCTTTTCTCCCCACCCACTTTTGAGTGTGGGGGGGGGGGTGTTGTTGCATTACCTGAAACTTATCTTCCTTATGCAGATTATGCAATGGGCAGGCGCTAAGACAAGCCGTGAGGGGCGAAAAAATTTCACCCCCATAGTTGACTCTTTGTCCAACATTAATAACGAAACCCCCCTTCTCAGAATTTGGGGGGGGGGTTAAGGTAAACCCCCCAACCCCCCCCCCGTGCTCATGTATGGAGGGGGAGTTAGAGTGAGGTCCACCCCTTCCTAGCCTTGAAATTTTGCCCCCCCTCCAAATTTTTGAATTTTTTATCCTTCCTGAGAATCCTGACCCCCACTCTCTCTGGAATTTAAATTTGACCCCCCCTCCCAAGAAAATTTAAAGTGCTTTTTTATACTAAATTTTCTTCAAAAAACGTGAATTTTTAACACAAATTTATGTTTTACATCCTTTTTCCAAAATATCGGTTTTTATTCAAAAAAATCTTAAAAAAAAATATTAAATATTTTATGGTTTAAAAGTATTTTGCTTTGGACATTGAACCCCACCTGACACCCCTCTAAATTTCAAAATTATCCACCTCGGCTCGATTCCCCGCCCCCCTAAAAAGCCAGGGGGTTGGACTCTCCCCCTCCTAGATTTTGACATGTTATCTACTCAGGCATACATGGGCAAGTTGGTCCGGAGTGGGGGGGTTAAACCCCAAATTAGGGGAGGGGTTAAAATCCGAGAAACGCAAAATACCCATATCGTTTTTTTTTTCTGGAGTGCATTTTACCCATATCGTTTTTCGATTTTGAAGGAAAAATAGGATAAAAACACTAATTATAGGTCAAAAAGCCCTTTTTATTGCATTTTTGAGCTTTTTATTGCTTAAAACATTCATTTTGACCTCAAAACTTAAGTTTGGAGGCAGTTAGAAGTCATTTTAAAGACATTTTTTTTCTTCATTTTTCCAAAATTGGGGGGGTGGTTAATTTTTTCTCCCTCCCCTCCACTTCTGAGTGGGGGGGGTTAAACCCCACTTTTCAGAATTTGCGGGGGGGGTTCTTTTTAATTTTTTTGTCTCGTTTTTTCTGTCTTAATTTTTTTATTGTTTCTTTTATTATTCTACCTACCACTCAGCATATCTCTAACAGGGGTCATCATCATCCCAATTCGTTTATCAACACGAAAGTCTTTATCTTCATTTGACCGAATCACAATGATTTCTTGATCTGCTTCAAATGACATATCCTTGGAAAACTAACTGCAACTGTTTCACTATTAACGTCTTAATTTCTTTGCCATTAGCTTCTCTACTGAGATACAAGTACAACTATAAGCGATCGTAAAATAATAATAGATGAGTAAAGCTAAATGTCCAGCAGGATCAGAGCAAAGCAAAATGAAATGTAAAAGCTATCTGTGCACTGGATATAAAATCTGGGAAATTATATTTTAAACAAAGTAAAGTGACATGTGACATACGATCCACACAGAAGCTATATTATTATTATGCGGTCAACAACAATACATTACATAGCCTTTTATGTAGGTAGTCTACAAAATATAGATTTTAGATTTTCAAGATATAGTATATAGTCTACATACACTAACAAAATGTAGTATACAGTCTTCAAATTTTGTGTACTGAAGATTTCAGCACATTTTGCTAGCGAATTCGAAAAATGGTAGTTATAGACTAGTTCTTCTAAATAAGCGTCTTTTACTGTAGGAGAGAGGGTACAAAAAGAAAAAATAAAATATTAGTTTACTTAGTTTTTTAAGTTTAAACCTTCACTTCATAAAAATTGCTACACAATGGATGATATGTTTCACTATGTTGAAGTGCTTTGATATATTAGTTTGTGCTAAATAAATTATGGTTTTTTAATCAATCGTCACAATAGTTAGAAATCATCACTAAATTAGTATTTTTGTGAACAATGATTTTGAATTAGCAAAAATAAAGCTGAAATTTCTGTTTTGAAACTAATTTTAAACCTACATAATTTTTTTGTTTTGGTTGTAAAACTATTCACAATTTAAAAACTAATTTTAAAAGTCCATTCCAAACTTTTAAGTTTAGAATTTTCTGTAATTGAAACATTAAAAAACTGGAAACCAAGCGCGTCAGCAGCGTTATATTTATGAAGCGGCAAAAAACCAAAAATCCTCAAAAACGGCTTTTGCTTTTGTAATATTAAAAAGTATTTAGGAAATTTTGAAGGGGTCGAGATTTTGAACTAATAATTATTTGAAATATTTTAAACCGTAAAATGTACTAGTCACTTGCTGTTTCTCAATTTTTCTCCTACATATGATTGACTTGGGGCTAGTTAGAAATTATTGTACACTAAAAAACTCTCATTCAGAACTAGTCTATAACGATTGCTTTCTTAGTTTATTATGTAAGCACTTAATAAAAGAATTTCTTTTAATTTAGCTATTGTGCGCTGTGTAAGAACGCGCATCTTAACTTAAACAAGTTTTTCATTTTTGAAAATAGGACTGTTAAACAACTTACATTTTTGTGTTAAAATTATAAATTAATACACAATTCTGTATTTAAATTTGAAAGCTTAATTTTAAAAAAAATTTTATTCCAGGAAGCATTCTAACTCTTTGGATTTATTATCAGGGGGCTTCCCTGACAAGAGGCTCTAACTGATCCTTAAGACCTTAGGAAGTTAGGAGCGTTAGGAAGTTTTTGATCCCAGACTTCTTGCTTTTGGAAAGGGCTGCCGTCACACATGGGCACATTATTGGTGAGCACAATGGGGGCATATAATGCAGGTTCCAGCCATAAGTGGCAGGGGGAGGGGGTCTGGGGTTATACCTACATCCAGGAAGTAAGCATGTTTTTGCAGGTTATTGCATGTTTTAGCAAAGTTATGTTTATTTAAAGATTTATACTTAAATTTAAGGCATAAAAACCTAATATTTTTATAAAAAAAAACACAACTATTTTCACTTATTTATGCATCAAACACAGACCTGTGCACGGTCTGAAAATGCCCCCCCCCCCCGTTTTATTGGAGGATTTGCCCCCGTTTTATTGCCCCCCCCCGCCAAAAAATGAAAAAGTACCCTAAAAATATGACGCCATTTTTGACCTATGATGACGCCATCATCGCGAATTTTTCGCAGTTTTTAGCCTATTTAAATGTATTTTAAGCCATTTTAGACCTATTTTTACCTTATTTCCGCTTTTTTTGTCCCTTTTTCCCTTTTCCCTTCTTTTTTTCTCTTTTTTTCTCCTTTTTTTCTCTTTTTTTCTTTCCCCCCTGCTTGCCCCCCCCCGTTTTATTGCCCCCCCGTTTCAAAAAAGTTGCCCCCCCCCCCCGTGCCCCCCCCCCCCCGTTTTGGAATTGCCCCCCCCCCGTTTTAACCCCGGGGGGGGGGGGGCAGGGCACAGGTCTGCAAACAATTTTACTTTTGGTTTAATTTGGTTTTAATTATATTATTTTACAGCAGGTTTTTAAAGTTTACATGTTTACGCTAGAATTTGCAAAAAAAAAAACAAATGTAACAACAAAAATATAAGAGAATCTAACATTTTTAACAATAAATAATTTTATTTTAATTCTATATTATTTAAAATTAGAATATTTTAAAGCAAGTTTTTGATTTTTTTAGCATAAACTCCAGTCGTGGAGGCAAAGGTATCAGGCAAAGTCCTAACTGAGGAAAGTCCCAACGTAGGAAAGTCCCAACCAATCAATGAATCTCCAACAGTTCAAATATTTCTTAGGCTTAGGTTCAGGCTTAGGCTTAGGCTTAGGTTCAAGCTTAGGCTTAGGTTCAGGCTTAGGCGGTGTTTCTTGCAAACGTATTTTTTGATCTGTAGGGACTTTCCACAAACTGTGGGGAGATTCCACAGTTATGAGAATCACCCTTTTTGTGGCTAACAGGAGTTTACTGGCAAGCACTAAAAGACACCTACTACACCGACGGACCGACCGAAGGGTGAAAGCCTCTCTTGTTACTAAAAATTTCCTAAGCAACCTAAGCAAAACCTTAAAATCAAGCTAAATTTAATGTTTTGTTTGATTTTGAGGTTTTGCTTAGGTTGTTTAGGTCCGTCGGTGTGGTAGGTGTAGTAGGTGTCTTTTAAGCCTACTCTACAACAGATTGTAATTTCAGGCAGTTAGTAATCCGAGGCGCAAGGCACGCAAGTGTTTTTAGGCGCGGGTGTAAATTGTAAAACACACAATGGTCTTTTTTCTGTTCTCCACCAAAACCATTTTTTAGTTTTATTTAAATTTGCATACAACAAAGTGACAACACTTATACCTCACGTTTTTGTATATTTTGTAATATTATTAAAAGTAATAATTAAAAAATGTTTCGTTTTTTTAAAATCCAATTTGAGAATTAGTACAATTTAAATAATAAAACATGTTTCTATCGGAAATTTGACGGGATCCAGATTCTGGGGATTCTGAGACCGTGCTCACTCATGATAAATAATTAATAACCAGTTTTGGTTTGCTATGGTTTAAAAGTTCTGGTTTTTTTCCCCCTTTTTTCTTGCGTTTAAAAGGCTAACTCGATTTTCTTCGACTTTTTTTACTCGACTTTTATTTTTAAGGTTAAGCATATGCGTTCCTAAGCCTAAGCGAAGCCTTAAAAACAACCTAAACTTTAATAAATGGTTCCCGGAAATTTCGTCTTCTACATCTCGTCTTTCAACATCTCGTCTTCTACATCTCGTCTTCGGAAAACTCGTCTTTTAAACATCTCGTCTTCGGAAAACTCGTCTTTTGGATGTGATTTTGTAAACGCACTTTTCAAAAGACAAGTTTCTCTTATTTTTTGACTAAAACAATGCATTGAAAACCTTTTTTTACCTAAGCCTAAGCAAAAGCCAAAAATCAAGCAAAATTTTTATCATGATAAACTTTTATTAAATGATTTATTCAAAAAACTGAGAACCTAAGCCTAAGCAAAACCTAAAAATCAAGCAAAACTTTATCATGGTAAATTTGTATTTAATGATGCTTTTTGAACTGAAGAGTAAAAACCTTATTTTTTTCCTAAGCCTAAGCAAAACCCAAAAATTAAAGAAAATTTTATCATTGGGGTCAAAACTCGCATTTTTGAAAGTACGTTTACAAAATCGCATCCAAAAGACGAGTTTTCCGAAGACGAGATGTTTAAAAGACGAGTTTTCCGAAGACGAGATGTTTAAAAGACGAGTTTTCCGAAGACGAGATGTAGAAGACGAGATGTTGAAAGACGAGATGTTGAAGACGAAATTTCCGGACACCGCGGAGTAAACTCCTGTTAGCCCTTTTTGTTGGGAGATTGCTCGGAACCGAGGCAAACACTAAATTCCACCGACTCCGACTCTGTCCAAAATCTGGCTCCACGTAATAATACCAGCGTAAAAATTCTTTCGACATTTGACTTTCTTACAAATAACATTCTGGTAAAAATACCATCGGGTAATTTGACAATCTGACTGATTGACCTTCGGGCTTATTTTTCCTGAACCTAAGCAAAACCTAAAAATCAAGCTAAATTGATCGATGGTCAATTAGTAGGAATGTGAAATTACCCGATAGTATTTTTACCAGAATGTCATTTGTCGAAAGTTTTTTTTACCGAAGGTATTTTTACGCAGGAATAACTACTGGGAACGCAAAAAGCTACCGTAATTTACCGTAGTATTTAACATTATGCAAATTTTGTCAGTGTTGATTAAATTACGTAATTTTCGTGCAATATATCACGGAAATTGGCCTCATTTTGAGTTGTAAAAGTTTTTAAAGCTTTCTACAATACTTTGGTGTCTGGAAAAAATATTTTCGGCATAATTATCCTTGGAAATAAATATTATTTTATTTAAGCAGTAAACTTTTCGGAATTTTAATAGCTTTTAAGCTTTTTTTTAAAATTTTTATCTTGATTTGTAGGTTTCGCTTAGGCTTAGGAAAAATAATGTTTCTTTGTCTTAATTTTTATCTGCAAAATTTTCTAACATAAAACATCTTTGATATTTATTTTAACAAATGTTTCAATTTAAAAACCAAAAACCGTGAATCTTAACCTTTAACCAAACCCTATATTCACATGAAAAATCCTTTATCAAACAAATCAAAGCACGAATCATAACCATGTTTTTGCACCAGACTGGAAGTTTGTCAATAATTGGAAGTTAATCAGTTTCTTAAGATTAATTAATTATATTCCATTTTAAATTTGGTAATTTTACGGTTTAAAACTTAATTTAATGTTTTTATAGTGTAATGCAGTTAAAAATTATTAATTTCTAAAAAATTACACGTAAAAATAACTAAATTGATTCGAAAAACATTTAAATTAGTTCATTTTGTTCGAGATTCTGTTAATTCCGCCTAACCTGCACATCAATATATAATCTGCAGAAATTTGAGGCGGAGTCGGAGTCAGAGTCGGTGGAATTTAGTGTTTGCCGTCGTGGACCACTATTTGTCCAGCCATGGAGTACTGTTGTTCCAGCATGTTTTCAAGAAACAGGAAGTTGAAATGTCAAAAAAGGAAGTTGACATGTTAAAAAAAGGAAATTGGCATGTCTTAGCTCGCTTACAATTAGACGCTCGATTTGTGACATTTTTATAAAAATCAATAAAACAAGTGTTCGGCGCCTCCGAACGGGCTTATTTGAAAACTCTTGCAAGATTTTTAACTAAATTCTATAAATAGCGACGTAATATAACTGTCTCTCTCTTTGTCTCTGTGTGTGTATTTTTGCGTATGTATATGTATGTATGTATATGTGTGTGTATGTGTTACCTAACTCTTTCTCCAACCACTTTTATTGTTTAAGTTTGTCTTGATCTTAATAGTTTTCTTTTATTGACTTATTTGCTACTAAACATTACAGCAGGGTAACTGACTTAAATTCGGCCAACCTTAATTTCGGCCACTGGCTGTTATTTTTGTTATGCGCATAGTTATGAAATGAACTGCATTTGGCTACATAGATGAAAATACAATTTATCTAGCCATACGCAGTTTCTTTGATATTTATTGCGCATGAAAAAAATAACAGCTGGTGGCTGAAATTAAGGCTGGCCGAATTTAAGTCGGTTACTCTAAAACAAAATTACTACGTCACTGGAGTTTCGTTAATATAATGTGCGTGTTGTTCTATAATAAATGCAACTGCAACATGCTAATATATTTGCATATATTATATATATTACGAAAATGAAATTTTTAAATAAAATTTGATTTGCACTGTACTTTTAAATTTTGAAAGATTTAAAATAAAGTGGAATGAAGGGAACGACTTTAGCCACTTACAAGATTTCAAACTGGACTCATAAATAAGCAAACTTTCACATACATTAAAAAGATTTATGCGAAAATTATATCAGTGTGCAGTTATTATCGTTCCCAGTAATTATTCCTGCGTAAAAATACCTTCGGTAAAAAAACTTTCGACAAATGACATTCTGGTAAAAATACTATCGGGTAATTTCACATTCCTACTAATTGACCATCGATCAATTTAGCTTGATTTTTAGGTTATGCTTAGGTTCAGGAAAAATAAGCCCGAAGGTCAATCAGTCAGATTGTCAAATTACCCGATGGTATTTTTACCAGAATGTTATTTGTAAGAGTCAAATGTCGAAAGAATTTTTACGCTGGTATTATTACGTGGAGCCGTTATTATGGCTTCCAATATACAATTATACTCAATCACTGATATGACTTTTGTATAGATCGATTCGTTGGTGATCACTTAATTTTTGTTGTCAATTGTTTGCACATTATTTTGTTAGTGTGGTATTTCTCTGCTTTTTCACTGAAAATGTTTTTATTAATTTGTTTTAGTAACTAAATTTAAAGTTTATTTATAAAAATAACATGTAGTTGTAGTAAACATAACCATAGTAATTCAGAATATGTTTCACAAAAAATAAGTTAATAAAAAAAAAACTCAGTGTTTAAAAACTAATAAATTATAATAATCAATACTAATGCCAGCCGGTATCAGTAAACTAGTAATGTCCCTACAAGCCAATATCATACTTTGGAGCTTCCGCCATTTAAAACTGAGAGACCTCCGGAGCTGCAGAACTTCACCCTTTAAATGAGCTATTTGAAATATGTTTTAATATATTATATACAAATTTTTGTAATATTTAATAAGTTTTACAAAAATTTAGTTTGCAAAAAATTTTTGAAAAAAATATTATATGAAATTACTTTTTACTTATTCACGAAATTCAATACCGCAGAGCTCCAGAGCTTCACAGCCTCTGCTACTGCGGAGCTCCGAAAAGGGGAGCTCCGCTCCAAGCTTTGGCTTTAGAAACATCTCTTTTTTTTCACAAGAATTCAATTTTCAAGTAAAATCGAACACAGGAAACGTTTATAAGATCTATGCTTATATTTATTTTTTTTTTGTAAAATAGTTATCCAAGAAAACGCATAAAAACTAAAATATTTGAGATGTTTTTTAATAGACCCTTATGGTGGCGCTCGACACTAACCATTGGAAGTTTAAAATACATACATATACATATCGAGCGTCCAAAGTCGGGTGAATAAAACATGCTGAAAACATGCTAATGGTTATTGTATATACACTAAACAAAAAAAAATATTTATATAATATGTTTCTTGCAAAAATATGCTGCAATATTTATGTTTTTATTGTTTTATTGTATTTTTATACAAATATTTAAATAAATTTTAAAACTTTGAAAACATACAAAAACATGCTAGAATTAAGCTGTGATAATAATAGATTTAAAATCAAATTCAAATAAAAATTAAATTGTTTTGTGTTTAAATGGGTTATTATATTTGCATTTAAGTGTTTTATATGAGTAAAATTCAATTGTTGACCTATAAACATGTAAAACGTTTATAACATGCAAAAAACATGCAAAAATCTACAAAAACATGGAAAAACATACCAGAAACAAGCTGTAAAATAACACAATTAAAATCAAAATAAACTAAAAAAATTTGTGTTATGTCTATATGTTATGTTATGGGTATACGGTATGCCTCCCCAAAAAAAAATCTGATAGGCTGATATATTTTCATTTCTGTTTTATTTAATCAAAATGCAAGAGGATCCACAAACGTGAGGAAATTTCAAAAACATGCTGAAAATATGCAAAAACCTGCAAAAAAATGCCAGAAAAACATGCCAACTTTCTTGAGCCGTTATACCTCCCCCCCCCCCAAATAAAAATTCCGATTACTGCCGGCCTTCCCTCCTAAATTTGGTGGTACCCCGGACACCCTTCTTAAAATCTGGGGGGGGGGGGTCCTTCCCATCCCAGTACTAAAAACGTTAAAAATGTGGTATTTGAGATATACCCCAAAAATTTTTTTGGAATCCCCCCTCAAATTTTGGGGTGGGGTATACGGTATTCCTCCCCAAAAAAAAATCTGAGGCTGCCCACCTATGTTTTTAAAAATGTTTTCAATGTAATATTTAAACAAAGCAATGTTGTTTTAACAATAAACGAAAAAATCAAGAATTTATATTTTTCCTTGAAATTAAAGAAAAAACTTAGTGAATGGTTAGTTCGTTAATAATTAAAACCTGTTTTTCTTGAGCCTAAGCGAAACCTAAAATTCAAACTAAATTTTTATGATAAATTTATATTTAATGGTGTTTTTTTAAGATAACTATT
>JASAMX010021548.1:0-17220 GCA_030248175.1 Microlaimidae sp. YZB2_3
GAAAAAGTTTCAGTGTGTGGAGTGTTTTTCGGCCAAAAAGTTGTTCGGTTTTACTTAAATGAGGAGCACGAGAGTAGTACTAAGCTGAAAAAAGATTCAAAGCTTAGAATACTTCACTATATAAAAACTATATAGCAGTAAGTATAAAAAACATAGTAGATTTTTTCAAATTTCATATCACAGTCTAGATTTTTATGAAGAAAAGGTTGGCAAAGATAGCACGCCCCTACTTCAAGTTTTGACATGTTGAGTAGTTGAAGAGTAAATATGGCAAGTAGAAGAAAGATACGAGGATATTAAATATGGTAAGGCGTTCAAGCATGACTACAAACGTCCTTTGACCAGTCCATAGGACGATTTTACATACGTTTAGGGCTGGTTCATACTTATGACAAAACGTCCTTTGGACAAAGTCCAAAGGACTTTTGTCCTTTGGACTTTGTCCAAAGGACAAAATCCAAAGGAGTCCAAAGGACAAAATCCAAAGGGAAAAGTCCAAAGGGAAAAGACCAAAGGGAAAAGTCCAAAGGACAAAATCCGAAGGACAACGTATTCATACTTTTGTTCTTTGGACTTTTCCTTTTGGATTTTGTCCTTTGGACTTTGTACAAAGGACAAATTCTAAGGTATGTTCATACTTCGTCCAAAGGAAAAAAGCTCAAAAGGACGTTTGGCTTGTCCAAAGGACGTTTTGCTTTCATGCAAAATTCTTTTGACTTTGTCCAAAATGTTTTGTCATAAGCACAACTAACGCACCCTAAAAGAAAAATAGCATGCAGGGTCCCGTCCACTAACGGCATGTTAATAGGTAGGGTTTTATATTAAATTTTCTTCCAAAAACGTAAATTTTTAACAGATACTCATTTCATAGTTTTACACCCTTTTTATTACCAGAATATCGCTTTTTTTATTCAATAAAATGTAGGTAGTATAATCTTATAAAAAGAACAATTATTAAAGTTATTATGGTTTAAAACTGTTTTGCTTTGGACACCGGACCCCACCTGACCATACATAGGCAAGTTTGTCCGGAGTGGGGGGGTTAAACCCCAAATTAGGAGGGGGGGGATTAATATCAGAGAAACGCACACTACCCATATCGTTTTTTTTTCTGGAGTGCATTTTACCCATATCGTTTTTCGATTTTCTGAAGGAAAAATAGGTAAAAAACGATAATTTTAGGTCAAAAAGCCTTTTTATAGCATTTTTTAGCTTTTCATTGCTTAAAACATTCATTTTGACCTCAAAACTTAAGTTTGGAGGCAGTTAAAAGTCATTTTAAAGACATTTTTTCTTCATTTTTTCAAAATTAGGGGGGGGGGGCGATTAACCTTTTCTCCCCCCATTTCTGAGTGGGGGGGGGTTTAACCCCCCTTCTCAAAATTTTAGGGGGTTTAATCCCCCCAACCACCCCCCCCGTGCCCATGTATGCACCTGACCCCCCTCTAGATTTCAAAATTTCGCACTCCTGGTCGAACTCCCCTAAAAAGCTAGAGGGTGTCCGGACCCCCCTGGGACTGGGACCCCCTTCTAAATTTCAAAAATCGATTTACCCCGGGTAATCATCCCTCGCCCTCATAGGTGGGCAGCCTCCCGGATTTTGGGGGGTATACCCGACCCCCGAAATTTGGGGGGGTATCCCAAAAAATTTTTTGGGGTATACCTCAAATAACCCATTTTTAGCGTTTTTAGTACTGGGACAACCTAAATTTTAGGTTGGCATTGGGGGGGTGTCCAGGGTACCCCCAAATTTCAGGGGGGTGTCGGCTATAATCAGGATTTTTGGGGGGTCGTATAACCCCCAACCCCTGCCACCTATGCTCCCCCTAGCTGCTGGGACCGTTCTCACCTATGCCCTCTACCCATACCATGGCATAATATTCCGGGGGGCATTTCCAAAATTCCGGGTATTTGACCTCAAAACTTGGTTTTGGCGCAGTTAAATGTTATTTTAAACTTTAACCCCCCAATTTTGCAAAAATGAAGAAAAAAGTCTTTAAAATGACTTCTAGCTGCTTTCAAAAATAAGTTTTGAGGTCAAAATGAATGTTTTAAGTAAAAAAAAGCTCAAAAATGCGATAAAAAGGGCTTTTGACCTAAAATTAGCGTTTTTTACGTTTTTTTTTCTTTGAAATCAAAAAACAATATGGATAAAATGCACTCCAGAAAAAAAAACGATACTTGTATTTTGCGTTTCTCATATTTTAACCCCCCTAATTTGGGGTTTACCCCCCTCCCCCCCACTCCGGACCAACTTGTCATGTATGTTTTAAAAATATATAATTTTTCTAAAATTAGGGGGTGAATTTGTTCTTCCCCCTTCTGAATAAAAAAACCTCTCCAGAATTTGGGAGGAGGGATCACTCCTCTGGAAGGGGAGGGAGGTCAAGGGTCAAATATTTTGGGGGCCGGGGGATTCCTGGGTTTTTTTCTGCGGGAAGGGGCCAAAATTTCGAGACTAGGAGAGGGGGAAGGGTTGGGGTGGACCCCATCCTACCCCCGACCCCACATTTTGATGTGTGTAAAATCTGCAGTTTTCATCATTTCCAGTTATAAAAGCAGTATTATAAAAAAAACCAGGCGAAACATTATAAATAAAATGAATTTCGCTGAGCCTTTGCCAGGATTTTAAGATTCTCTTATTTTAAAAACATTTTTCCGAAAATAAAGAATTTATTTTTTTTCCGTTAAAATTTCGTGGCTTTTTTTATTTAACTGTTGGTTTGTAAACAAAACTAAAAAAATGTCCAAAAAAACTGGTGAAAAAGAGTCTCATTTTCCCCGCCCCGGTAGTTTCTCACTATTTTCCTGCCAAAAAAGTGGCGCGATTTCTCGTTGGCATTGTGTGCGTGTACATAACGCTGAGTAAACAGAACTAACTCTCCATATGACGTGGTCCTACTATGCTGTTATAGCCGCCGCAAAACCCGAACGAAACGCGTTTATCCCAAAGAAAAGCAAAAACCCCACCAGTGTACGCCTTGATGACATCATCCATCACACGTTGTCGAAAAGCTGATTTCACAGTCACCTATATAAGTTTCTTTTTGGTTTGTCGATTTTTTTGTTGATCAAAATGTTGTACGATTCAAAGTGTTTTTATTTTGTCAAAAACTTCAAGTTGATTAATTAGCTTTTGGCTTTGATTTTTGATTTATCATTCCAAGAAACTAACCTAATGTTATGAAACCACAATTGGGTTTCAGTTAACAACATTGACGTCGACTGCTGTTAATATTAACCATTAAGTCTTCTTAATTTACGTTAAAGCACATAATTTAAAGACAAAAGGGTCTCATTTTTTGTAATATGATTTGAAATCAGGTTTGTTTTTAATTTATTTGAAATTTCGTATGAGCTTATTTGTTGTCTGTTTCTTTCCTTATTGTCATAGGTGGACTGTGGACAGACTCTCGGATTTTGGGAGGAAAAGGAAGTATACTGGACTGACTCCCCAAATTTGGGGAGCCCGGAGTGTCCCATAAATTTGTTTGGGTATGCCCCAATTACCTTTTTTTAGGTTATTAGTACTGAGGAGAGTACAATACCCTATTTTTAGTACTGTTTGGGTACACCCTCCCCCCAATTTTAGGGGGGGTGTGGATATCGGTATATAGTTACGAGATTTTTAGGGGGTATAACCCTTCTGCCCACCTATACTTTATCTTATGTTAATAATATAAAATGCACACAATGGCACGCGGGAACCCTTTAATTTTCCAAGGTCCCCCTCATCTAGCCTTTAATTTTGCCCTAAATCTCAAAAAAAAAAAACAATCCAGCCCCCCTCCCCAAATTTCAGAATTTTTAATCTTGATCTTTCTCCAGAATTTTAAATCTGACACTCATCCCTCGAGAAAATTTTAGATTACAATTTTTATTCTAATTTTCCCACCAAAAACCTGAATGTTTAACAAATATCTGTATTTTTACACCTAATACCCCCATTTTACCAATTAAATATTCAATAAAACGTAAACAACAATAAAAGTTTTAAAAATGTTTGCTTTGAATATTAGGACCCCCCTTTCCAACTCCCCTCGGATCGGATCCATTGCCTATATATTTTCCAGGAATTTCACGTGACTTTCGTGACTGAAGAAAACGGCCTTATATTTTCAATTAAATTATTAAATTTTAATTACCGAATCACGAAAAAGTCCAACCTGAAGATAATTAAAATCTGAAGATCACGAAATCTTGATTTCAACATGATACCACTTTCGCTTTATCAAATTTATCATCATTTGAAAGGTTGTATCAAATAAATCTTCAGAATTATCTTTGTTTCTGCGTTAAATTCTAGGTTCTTTCCGAGATGTGGCATATTTAGTGAAAATTTCAACAAAAAATTTGGATTGTTTGTCAACAGTTTATTTTTTATAAAACCTCTTGATTTAAAGTCGGGTTTTTTTAGAAATATAACAAAATCCTTAAATTAAGCTTTTTTACAGTGTAAAGGCTGGTTCATACTTATGACAAAACGTCCTTTGGACTTTTTCTTTTGGACGAAGTATGAATGCTACTTAGAATTTGTCCTTTGAACAAAGTTTAAAGGACAAAATCCAAAGGTAAAAGTCCAAAGGACAAAAAGTATGAACACGTCGTCTTTTGGACAAAGTCCAAAGGGCGTTGTTACGCTGTATTTGTCCTTTGGACAAAGTCCTAAGGACTTTGTCCAAAGGAGCTTTGTCATAAGTACCAGCCTTAAAGGATCCCCAGCATAGGTCACCGACCTTCGACGGCTCAGGGGGGGGTCCACACCCCGGGGTGTGGAGGTTTTTGACCTCCAGGGGGGGGTCACACCCCGGGGTGTTTTTTTTGAAAAAAAGCAGGGGGGGTGGTCACACCCCGGGTACCATTTTTTTGACCAAAATTGACAATTTTTTGACGAAATTTGACCATTTTTTAAGCATTTTTTGGGATTGTCTAGTGAGGGGGGGTGGTCAAAAATGGGCCTTAGGGGGGGGGGGGGTCAGGGGTTCAAGGGGGGGTGGGGGGGGAGGGGTCAAAAATGGGCCTTAGGGGGGGGATAGGTCTCAGAGGCCGTAGGGGGGGGGGTGACCCTCCCCCCTACACCCCCCCCAACGGTGACCTATGATCCCCAGTGAAAATATCGGATATTTTAAAAATTGTTTTTTGTGGTGTATGAACCAGTTATTATCACCCACAATCCACATCCTTCTTTGATTGTTATGTGGAGTGGTGTGATTTAAATCTGAAAGGAAAACGCACTGTTTTAAGCTGCCCTTTCTTTCACCTTTGCTCTATCACTTTTTTATTTGTCAAGAATTATTTTTAGTTTTTTTTTAACGCTACCTGCACCTATATCATATATATGTGTGTATTTTTTTCGATAAAATATTGTTTAGTATATTATATACCACAAAATGAACAATTTAGAGTTTAAAAATGTGCACGAATGTTGAACGAGGTAAATGTAACGTTAAAAGAGACGCGGATCTCGGCACGTCGGCAATAGTGGCGTGATCCATTACATATATTTCAGATTTCACCTTTCTATATATTTTTAACTCATTTTGTTTTGTTAAAGTTTGATTTTTTACTAAAGATTATTAAGGTAGAACACTACAGTTACGACGATTCGGCCGTAGCCAGGATTTGAATTGAGGGGGATTTTTTGGAAGTTGCCTTATACGTGCCCACAAGGGGGGTCTGGGGGCGAGAGCCCCCCAGCGGGGTCAAGGGGTAGAGCCCTTTGTCAGAGGGGTCCGGGGGGCAGAATGCCCCCCGGGTCGGAAATTTTTTAATTTTAAGCTCTTAAAAGGGACCAGGAAACCTAAATTTAAGTACAGAATCCTGATTTATTTTCTCTTTTTTTTAATAGATACAACAATAAAAATTATAATTTAATGGTTTTAAGATATTATTATATGCCATTTTAATTAAAAAAAAACAAACGTTTTTTTAAATAAAAAAATCTTTATTTAATTTTGGTTAGGTTTTTATAGTACAGTAAATGGTGCAGTTATTATGCTCTGCGCTAATGTTTTAAATTATGAATAATTTCATTTTTATAAATAAGAGGTTTCATGATCCTAAACCACTCTTATTTATGTATTTTAGATAGCTTTAATACATTGCAGAGTGATTAGGAAAAAAATTTTTTTTCTAGTTTTTAAAAAAACCAAAGGGGGCACTCTCACAAAATTTTTTGCCTTTCCAGAATTTGAGGGGGGATTAATTCCTTAATCCCCCCTGGCTACGGACTTAATCAACTTAGATATTAATTTTTGTCTGACAAAAGTATAGTGCGATCGAAAGCTCAAATTATGATGTATCTAACGGTAATAGTTTCATCGTTTACCGAATGTTCTATTTCGAGATATAGTTTGATAAATTTAAAGCTCAAAAAAACAGTTTTTTGCCATTTAAAAAATTTGATTCACTTAGTTTTTCCTGCATTTTTATACGAAGATAACGAAAAATAGGGGGCAACTTTTAGATGTGGTTTGGAGCATAGGTGGGCAGAGGTTATACCCCCCAAAATTTCGGACTTTGCTGACACCCCCCCTAAATTTGGGGTAGTCTGGGACACCCCCCCAATTTCGCCTCCGGGAGAAAAATTTTTAAGCGTTATAAAAGTGCTAAAAAAGATTTTCCGCGGAGAGTTAATTGTTAATTGACAATTTATCTTAGTTTTTCGATTACAAATCGATTATCCCGTTCAGTAGTTAAGGTATACAGTTTAATAAAACTACTATAAACTCTATATTATCCTTTAATTAACGTTTTAAACACATGTTTTAAATGTGTAGGTATAAGAAACCTTAAATTTTGTAATAAGTATCATCTGGAAATAAAATTTAAACTGTATTTTAGCGCCTTAAATTAAAAATTTTCTTCCCCGGGGGGCATTCTGCCCCCCCGGACCCCCCTGACAAGGGGCTCCGTCCCTTGACCCCGCTGGGGGGCTCTTGCCCCCAGACCCCAAATCTGAGGGGCTGGCGACCCCCAGACCCCCCTTCAGGGTTAGTATTGCCCAACAGACCGCCCCCCACGAAATGAAATCCTGGGCACGCCAAAAAAAGGGGGGGGTCTAACCCTAAATTTTTCCCTTTGCCGACCTAACAGAGGGGTCTAGACTTCCAGACCTGTGCACTGCCCCCCCCCCCCCGGGGTTAAAACGGGGGGGGGGGGCAATTCCAAAATGGGGGGGCAACTTTTTTGAAACGGGGGGCAAGCAGGGAGAAAGAAAAAAAAGAGAAAAAAGAAGGGAAAAAAGGGACAAAAAAGCGGAAATAAGGTAAAAATAGGTCTAAAATGGCTTAAAATACATTGAAATAGGCTAAAAACTGCAAAAAATCGCGATGATGGCGTCATCATAGGTCAAAAATGGCGTCATAATTTTAGGGTACTTTTTCATTTTTTGGCAGGGGGGGGGGGCGATAAAAACGGGGGGGGGGCAAATCCTCCAATAAAACGGGGAGATTTCAGACCGTGCACAGGTCTGAGCTCCCTCCTGGCTACACCCATGTATGTATATAATTGTTTAAATAAATATAAGATTATCGATTAAAAAGTTTTGTAAATATGACTTTATAATCAAGACAATAATATTACTATTCTATTATCACGTAATTATTTAAAAAAAACTATGATTTATAATCATCTAAGAATATATAAACACATTATTATTATAAGAATTAAAAAATAAAATTTATAACTTGCAATAAGGTCTTATTTTAATTTTACACAGTTTTAAAGCATTTATAAGCTTGTTTTACCTTTTTTTACGCGTTTAAGCCCATTTTAAGACAGCGCGAAAATATTGCAGAACTGTGCATAAAACACCGTTTTATTGGAGGATTTACGCCCCATCCGTTTTATTGCCCCCCCCCCGATCAAAAATGAAAAAGTACCCAAAAATTATGACGCCATTTTTGACCTATTATGTCGCCGTCATCGCCAATTTTTTGCAGTTTATAGTCTATTTCAATGTATTTTAAGCCCTTTTAGACCTATTTTTACCTTATTTCCGCTTTGTTGTCCCTTTTTTCCCTTTTCCCTTCTTTTTTTCTCTTTTTTTCTTCTTTTTTTCTCTCTTTTTTTTCTTTCATATTCTGTTCCCTGGTTCTTCGTTCAGTTACGTATTTATTGCTTAAAAATGAACTTTAGTTTGAACTGCGATCTGTATGTTGTTTTACAATCAACTTTACTACCGTTGATTTTCTATTAAACATCAATATTCCAATGTTTATAGCATACATGGGCACGGGGGGGGGGGGGGTTGGGGGGGGGGTTAACCCCCCCCCAATTCTGAAAAGTGGGGTTTAACCCCCCCCCCACTCATAAGTTGGGGGGGGGTATAAAAATTTACCCCCCCCCCCCCAATTTTGGAAAAATGAAGAAAAAAAATGTCTTTAAAATGACTTCTAACTGCCTCCAAACTTAAATTTTGAGGTCAAAATGAATGTTTTAAGCAAAAAAAAAGCTCAAAAATGCAATAAAAAGGGCTTTTGACCTAAAATTAGCGTTTTTTACCTATTTTTCCTTCAAAATCGAAAAACGATATGGGTAAAATGCACTCCAGAAAAAAAACGATATGGGTATTTTGCGTTTCTCGGATTTTAACCCCCCCCCCTAATTTGGGCTTTACCCCCCCCCACTCCGGACCAACTTGCCCATGTATGGTTTATAGTAACCAATTTTTATCTTTTTAAAATTAAAAAAAAGTGTTTTTTTTTGGAATTAACAAAAAGAAATGCTAGATTATAAAAGTCAAAAAGTTACACACATAAAAAACACATAGACACATATTGCAGTTATATAGCTTTGTTTTTTTTTTGAGAAAATAACTTAAACTTGACAAAAACTACGGAAAACTTGTCGTACAATATTGGAAAAACTAAGTTTTTGGTTACACTGTATTAGCTTTCTGTTCAACTAAATATTATTCATATTTATATTATTGTTAATTATTAATTATCATTTAACTCTGGAAATAATAATCAAGATACCTCCTGTCTTGAAGTCAGGATTTGTGCATGTGTTTTTGGTTTTGTCGTGAGTGCACCTTCTTGCGAACCTGAACCAATTGTGCCCAACTACACCTTCACAATTTACGACACAACTGTAATCTACAACGCGTGAGTAACCCGACAGTGTATGCGTTTTTCCTAGCACAAAATGCGCTATATACGTTAGGTACTCATCATAGGTGAGCACGGTCGGGGAAGCTAGGGGGGGTGGTTACCCGGGGTAAATCGAATTTTGAATTTTAGGAGGGGGGTCCCAGGGGGGTCCGGACCCCCCCCCCTAGCTTTTTAGGGGGGGTCGACCCGGGGTGCGAAATTTTGAAATCTAGAGGGGGGTCAGGTGGGGTCCGGTGTCCAAAGCAAAACAGTTTTAAACCATAATAACTTTAATAATTGTTCTTTTAAAAGGATAATACTACATTTTATTGAATAAAAAGCCATATTGATGTATAAAAAGGGTGTAAAAGCATGAATATGTGATGAAAATTCACGTTTTTGGAAGAAAATTTAGTATAAAAAAGGTACCTAAAATTTTCCCGAGGGGGGAGGGGAGGGTTCAGATTTCAAAATCTAGAGGAGGGTCAGGGGTAAAAAATTCGGAAATTTGGGGGGAGTGGGGGGGCCCTAGATTTTCATCTAGGGGGGGCCAAAATTTCGAGGCTAGAGGAGGGTGGACCCCACCCTGCCCCCCCTTTCTCACCTATGGTACTCATTATAATTCCAAAAAGGCGCTCTTCTTGCCACAAAACTCCAGATGGTGTCTGGTAAAGGTTTCCTCAACAACAATTTCCGCGGCAGTATTTTCTCAGCATTAATTTCTTTGGAAGATTATTTCCGCGAGAGAATTTTTTCCTACTTTATATTTCGGGTTTTTTGTAATCAAAAATTATAAATAAAAAGCAATTTTAAAAAATTTCGACATACTGCGGCAATTTTTTAAAATATAAAAGTGTTAAAAAAATTTTTTGTGATCAGTTTTTCATCTTTAAAAACTATTACTAAATATACTTTTTTCTAACGAAAAAAATCAAAATAATCTCAAATTTTCTAGAGATTTATTGTGGCGTTAAATTTGTTTACAGTCTGTTTTTTATACCTTTTTATGTTTAGACCAATATGAAATATATCCAACAAAACTGTACTTTTGTTGGTAACTGTGTTGTGTACATTTAGTACATGTTCAATTTTTTAATGTTTATTTAATTTTAATGCATTGTATAACAGCTAAAAATATTTTAAAATTAAAAAAGTTAGATTGTAACGAATTTTCTATTTTTAAAAATTGAACACGTTTACATACACCAATTTGCCAATAGAATTAATTAATGTTTTTGCAAAAAGCCAAAATATTATGTCCAATACTGGGTAACAGGAAATACCTCCGTGCAGCTTTTTCGTAAGCCTAACCCTACGTTTTTCTGAGCCTTTAAGCGAAATTTAAAAATCATTTTAAATTTTATCTAATAATCGGGCAGCAAAAGTTTCACTTGAATTTTAGGTTTTGCTTAGGCTTAGGAAAACGTATGCTTTGACTTAAGATGTTTGCAAAAAAATTTAGGCCAAAAACGCCAGCGTTCGCAGCTATATAAGAGAAACGCTAAAAAGCGGAAAAATATCCTCGCGGAAATTTTTTCCGCGGAAATAATCTTTCAGCGAAAATAATGCTGAGAAAATACTGCTGCGGAAATTTTTTCCGCGGAAATCGTAGTCGCGGAAATATTTACCTAGAACCCGACCCACCTTTACTCAGCGGCTGCTCTGCTTTTTCTCCCGCTTCCCACTTGCGCGTTAGTGATCTGGTAACTCGTCTCAAACTCTGCTCCTTCTCTTGACCGGCTGTCGTTGTCTCCTGCTCCTCTTTCGCCTTCCTAATCGGTCGGCGGCGTGGATTCTTGCCTCCCGGCTGCTGATCTTGTTGGCTTTTTCTCGGCTTTTTGGTCGGTCCGCCGGATTTTTCAAATTGTGCGGTCGCGTTCGGCTTCCCGCGTTGTGCGGTCGCGTTCGGCTTCCGGCGCTTCTTGGGCGGGAGATAACCGGCTAGCGTGGCTTCGCTGTCCTCCCCCGAACTGCTGCTGCTACTACTGCTAATCGGTATAAGTTGCAGCCTTTGGCGACTAGATTTTTGGCCTGACGGTCGCTTTCTCGATTTAACGACGGGTGCGTTCTGTTTCGAGTATGGTTTTCGTTTGACAAAACATAGTATGGAAATGTATACGTAATGCTACACAAAAAATATGTTGACCACTGCACATAACTACAAAACGGACAACAAAAAATACGGTAGAATTTTAAGAATATATCCAACTTTAAAGTCAATTTCTAAGAAGAAAAGCAACTTGCTTAATTAGTAACAACGTAATTTATAAAAAAAACTGAGATATTACAAAATTGTAAAAAAAACTAACAATTTTTCACGACAACGAAATGGTACGACTCAATTACTTTAAGAATAAAATCAATTTCTAAGAAGAAAAAATACTTTAAAATTTGTAAACTAGTATCAAATCTAATCGAAAAAACTAAGGTATTACAAAATTTTAAAAAAAAATTTAGATTTTTTAATTGATAAAAAACAATTGATTATTTTTTAAAATTGTATTTTTTATATTAGTTGTTTCTTTTTACAGTTCTGTGCTTATTCATGTCGTAATAATTTTATATTTAAGATATTACTGTCCATAGGTGGGCAGCTTCCCGGATTTTTTTTTTGGAGCGGGGGGGGGGGTATACCCGATCCCCGAAATTGGGAGTGTTCCAAAAAAATTTTTGGGGTATACCTTAAATACCCCATTTTTAGCGTTTTTTTGTATTGGGACCCTCCAAATTTTAGCGAGGTGTCCGGGGTACCTCCAAATTTTAGGGGGGGGGGGTGGGTGGGGTGACGGCTATAATCGGTATTTTGGAGGGCGGCATAACCCCCCTGCCCACCTATATTACTGTCTACTGATAATAACCACTGTGGTTTGTCAAAGCGTTTAATATAAATTCAATAAGACATTTTTCTTCATTTTTATCTACATTTCAAAATTAAAAAAACAATTGATAGATTTTTCAGAAAATACTTCCACGTCTAAATTACAACCAGTTCCGTTGACGTGCTTCGGCTCCCAAACGAAAACCATACCGCCTGCTGCTGGGGCTTCACGGCTTTACTGGCGGGTGCGGCGCTGTGCGGCTTACCGCGTCCGCGTGGTTCGGTGGCTTTGTGGTTCGAAGCGCTGTCTGCGACTGTGCTGTCCTTGGAGGCGGACTTTCCGATCGGGCCCGGATGAACGGGGGGAACTGCTGCTGCTGGGGGATCAGGAGGGGCCTTGGCGGTTGTTTGTATTTCACCCGCTTCGCTTGAATTTTTACGAGAGTCTGAAAAAGAAAATTTTTAAAATATACATTTTACATAATACTGGAATACAGTTAAATTCAGAAGCCAAAAGTCCAAAAAAAGTATATTTTTAATAAAAACTAGAATTAATGCCACAACACAAGGGCATGGCGGAATCCAGGGGAAGGGAACAGAGGGAACGTTACCTTCTATCGTTTTCTAACAAGTAGGTAGAAGGCATTTTTTACAGATAAGCACTCGATAGAATGCATTTTTCGCCAAATAATCCCCCATTCCTCCACTACTGCAAAATCCTGACTACGGCCATGAAGAGAAGGGATATGTGGTCTCATTGCATATTAAATTATGCTTTCAATACTGCGTTTTGCAAATGTAATAATAAATAAATAAATGACTTACTATTAGAATTGGAGTTTTGATTGTTGTTCGCCTTGCGTCGGTTTCCGCCGCCGGAGAAGCTAGGAGGAGGAATGGAGGCGGAGGACTGTGGAACACTCATCAGACGGCGATTCTGGCATTTATAGTGATTTCAAGCTTTTATTATGTCTAAACCATTCTTAACTTATTTTAATACATACATTGAATACACTTTACAGTTAAAAAACGATTTTTCTGGTTACAGTTATGGATAAACTACTGATATTGTGTCATGGGCCATGGTTGCCCGGGTAGCAAACGCGTCATTGTTTTAAGGATTTTACATTTTTACGCGGATTTATATCCACTTTTTAAGTTTTCACCTTATGTCGTTTTTTCTGGCTAGTGCACTTTATCTCTATCGTTTTTATTTTGAAGGAAAAAGACGTTAGAAAAAAGCTAATTTTGGACAATTAAAACAACCCATTAAAACTTTAGTTTGGTTGGAATGGTAAAAAATTTTGGTACTAGGTAAATAGTTGGATGTAACTAGGGAGGGCGCGGGGGCGGCCGCCCCCCTCCCCCCTTCGAAACGGTCGAACGGGGGGGACAATAAAGAAAGTGGTTGAGCCTGAGCGGGAAGGGGCGGCCGCCCTCTTCCCCCGAAATGGTTGCCAGATGGTAAAATTTGGGGGTTTTCAGAGGCTAAAAATTCAAAATTTTCTAGCGGCCCGCTAATCGTCAGCGCCAAGCTATAAAATAATATTGGTACCCCAATTGAACCCCAAAAAGCAAAAAAAAATTCTGCTTCGCTTTGCTCAGCGGTCAAGTTCCATATATGCATATTTTTCGCTATTTATTTTGCCTAATTTTACCTAATTTTATTGAAAGTATAATAATTTTAATAAACAATAAGTACTACACATCAAGCAAAACAAACAATCATATTTGGTTGATTTGTGTATAGACCTTTCCCCCTCCTAAAATTTCCAGCCGGCTACCAATGGCTTGGTAAATTTTTCCATATGAATACCAAAAAAACATGAAGATGCTGCTCATCCGTTTTGGTTTACTGTGTGGGTGTAGCCAAGGGGTCCAAAAGGTCTCTTTTTTGGACCCAAAATTGGACTCAAAATCACTTTTTATAAAATCCAGACTCTGACAATGTCTGATAATGTAATTTTTAACAAAGAAAATATGTTTTTACCGCTAAAACCTTAGATAATGCCTTATTAGGCCAAACTAGTGTATTATACAGCTTTATCTACGTTTATCTCTAAAAATTAGAGGGGGGCTCCGCTCTCATCCCAAAATTTCGGGGGGGGGAGAGGGGGAGTGGGGGAAGCCCCCCTACCCCCCCCCCAAAAAAAAATTTTTTTGTACTGAAATCCCCCCCCCACAAAAAAATGACACCCTGGGTACGTCCCTGGTAACTTTAGAAGTAAAAATAAGCAATACAAAATCCGCAAACGCTAATTTTAAAATGTAAGGATACCGATATTTTTTAGAAATTTTTTTTAAACAAGCTAAATGGTTTGGAAATGCCATCTGCTGCCAAGCTCCGTGGGTTGTATTTTAACACATAACCATAGGTGTTTTTGGGGGGGACAGAGGGGTCCACCCCTCCTAGAGCCAAAATTTTGGACCCCCCCCCTTAGAAAAAATCCAGGGGCCCCCCTCCCCCCAAAGTTAGAGTTAAAAAAATTTTGTTAAAAAATTGGACCCCCCTGACCCCCACCCCTAAATTTGAAATCTCGCACCCGGTGTCGACCCCCCAAAACCCCCCGGGGGGTCCGGACCCCCCCCCCCCCCCAAAAAAAAAAAAAATTTGGCCTTCCACCCGGGGGTGGACCCCCCTAGCGGACCCGACCAAAAACACCTATGAACATAACTCGATTCGAACTGGAACCTAAACATACGAACGTTTAGTCTGTTTTAGTAGAGTAACAGTAGCACAAGGTGCATAATATTAAATCACACAAGGCATTAATCAACATGAGAGTTAACGATAGTTTTTTGTAATGATTTTTCAACTTCACATCAACGTAAGCTTGGGGAATCTCCCAAAAATTGACAGAGACATCAAGACATGGGTAAAGTATTTGCGACCTTTGGTGAGTTGGCTTAAACCTTTTGACAACTTTTTAAAACCTAATACAACAATTCGAAAAAAAAGTTGGTAAAGGTAAATTAAACTCTTTAAAAAAATTGACGTACTGTCCGGAAAGCGAGACACTTTTAAAAAGTGATCTCGCCAATGCAGCTTAATGTTAAAGTGGTATGATTTCGCAAACGGTTAAACGGTCGCCGTTATACAGTGAGCAGTGACACTAAATAACAAATTTTACACATAAAAGCTCAAAATTCTCTAAATATTAATAATTATAAGCACATTTGGCAAACAATAAAAAAAATATACAAAAATATTCGCACAACGCAAAAAAATAAGCAGCAACAATCGAAAAAAAATTATAAAAAATATCGGCACAACACAAAAGAAGAAGCAACTCTTTTTCCATTTATTATCTTCGTTTAATTAGTTCTGATCAATGCTGTTCTTCATTCTTCTCTCTTTTCTTCTCTTCAGATCAAGTAAAACGCGAAAGTAGGGAACCTTTCTCTTTCTGAACCCTGAGGTTACGTCGGTCTCTAATCAGCTGAGAGCGACGATTTCCGCCGAGAGTAGGAATTGCGTCTCGCGCGGAAAATATTTCCCAAACTGGATCTTCCTCTGCGTCTCTTTACGTAAATTCGACGTTGACTTTTAACGGCATATATCCTCAATCAACTCAACACTCATTCAATAGCTCTTGCTTTTTATTATAAATATATTTTTATTTAGATACACAATTCATTCGGAGTAACACTTAAATGCTTTTGTTGCAAGTACAAAAGCAACCTGATTTTGATAACTCCCGCATTTTAATAACATTGCTGAATTGAAACATGTTTAGTAAATCTATTATTTCCCCACTATTAGTACAATCTTCCTGTCTTACACAGATATCATTGTCCAGACATTTGTCTGTTCCGGTAAAAATTGCCGTCGCTGTTGTGAAACCCCAGAAGAAAAATCTTTGCGTTTTTTTAATGTAATGATTATATTTTATTAAAATCTACTCCGTCTTTATATATTATTTATTTTGCGTTATTTATTATAATAAACTTACCTATTTTTTTTAAATAGTATTTTTTTTATTTTATTCAGTGTATCAGTGAGTGACACCTAATAGACTAAATTTTTTTAATATATAAAAAATACAGTACAGGTGTGCGTGTGGTTCATGCGAGGTAAAATAAACTATCATGGGGCACATACTTCCATAAATGTTTTGAGGGGTGTCCAAAGGTAGTCAAGGACCCACCCCCTTCCAGCATCGAAATTTTAGATCTCGTCCCTTTAGAAAAAAATTCACAGGGGTTCGCCGTTAGAGGAAAAGTACCAGGGAGAGGGTATAATACCTATACACGGGCACCGGGGGGCTTGGGGGTTTAACCATAGATGAACAAGGGGGGTAGGGTGGGGTCCACCACCCCCCTAGCATCGAAATTTTGGGCCCCCTCTAAAAAAAGGGGCCCCCTTCCCCAAAATTTTAAAATTTTTTACCCCTGACCCCCTACTAGATTTTGAAATCTGACCCCCCCCCTCCCCTCCCGAGAAAATTTTAAGTACTTTTTTTATACTAAATTTTCTTGCAAAAACGCGAATTTTTAACACAAATTTATGTTTTTACACCCTTTTTATACCTAAATATCGCTTTTTATTCAATGAAATGTAGTATTATCTTATAAAAAAAACTATTATTAAATATTTAATGGTTTAAAAGTATTTTGTTTCGGAAATCGGACCCCACCTGACCCCCCTCTAGGTTTTAAATTGTTTCACCCCGGGTCGACCCCCCCCTAGAAAGCTAGGGGGGTTCGACACCCCCTAGGACCCCCTCCCAGATTTTGAAATGTCATTTACCCGGGGTAAACCTAGCTTTTTGACTGTGTTCATCTATGGGTTTAACGCTAAGCTAAATCCCCCCCCCAATTCTGAGATGTGCATGTGGGGTGCAACCCCCCTTCCCTCACTCAGAAGTGGGTGGGAGAAAGATTTAACCCTACAATTTTGTAAAAATTAAGAAAATGTTTTTAAAATGACTTTTAGCTGCCTCCAAACTTAAGTTTTGAGGTCAAAATGAGCGTTTTAAGCAAAAAAAGCTCAAAAGCCCCCTCCCCATTGCGTCATAATTTCAGAGCCCTCTTTTTATATAAAAATTTAGAACCTCCTCCCCAAAATTTTCTTTTCATTTTAACATCCTACCTCCGTCTGAAATTCTCAATTCAACCTCCTCTCCCCCCCCCTCCTAAAATCCTAACTAAATTTGAAGTATAAATTTAGGTAAAATTTTTTTCAAAACGACGTTTTTGTAGCATACATGGGAAAGTTAGTCCAGAGTGGGGGAGGTTAAACCCCAAATTAGGGAGGGGGTTAAAATCCAAGAAACGCAAAATACCCACATCGTTTTTCTTCTGGAG
>JASAMX010021549.1:0-22017 GCA_030248175.1 Microlaimidae sp. YZB2_3
TACTAAAAATAAAAATGGGTTTATCAGGGTGAAATTGTGGGAGTAGTCAAATAACCACTCGTTCTTCGAAAAAATATTTTGTGTGCAACAAAACTTTACACAATTCAATTATTATTGGTTACATTACCACTGAAGACTTATTTTTTATTATTTTTTTGACCTGCGCGTGTATTCTTTCTTCTCGAGGAAAGCTATGCTTCTAATTTTATCCTTAAAGACTAGATTTGGTCCCTAAACTTATATGTATCTGATATTTCAAAATATTTGATTTAATAAAATATCTCAGAAAATAAAAATTTTGATTAATTTTTATAACAATTCGTTTTTTGTAACCAATACATATTTTTTAAAATATGATATGCATCACTAATTAATTGCCTGTAATTTTTAAATCAGCGATGTTGTTTAATTCTGATAAATATTAAATTGTATTTTTTTTGTTTAAGGTGATGAGGAATTGCACGAGGTGAGGATTAATAATAAAGAATGTACGACAGGGCAGTATTTCAAAGAACCGGAGCTGCAACACCGTGGAGTTTTAATTCAGTCTCAGAACAACTTTACAATCACTGAACAGTAGTTTTTTTTAATATTTACCGAAATGCTCTTAAGGTGGAACGATCCAGTTAGCATACCTTGTCGGTTTTTGTATATAACTCGTGCCATACGAGGCGGAAGCAAACTATATATTGACGTGACAAAACTATCGTGACAAAAGCAAACTATATATTGGAAGAAAGGGTATTTTTTCCCGGTCAGTTCAGTATTCTTAACATTTTTGGTGGACTATTTCACGTCGAGATATGCTTCGTTGAAAAAAGGCATTTTAAAACAGTTTTTCCCAATTTAACACAACCAGAGTTAATATTACGTAATAAAAATTTAACTTAGGTTAGATACACCAAATGTACATGGCCATAAAAATTTTCAGCGAAATCCGTACTATTGAAGTTTTTTTAATTTCGTTTTATTGCTAAAATTGTTGAAATAAAAAATAAAAAGAAGCGATAGTAGAGATTTCGTTAAGAACTTAAAAACTGGCTCGGAATTATGGTACAACTGCTGTGTTAAAAGTTGGGAACAAACTAATTCCTATCAAATGACTAAACTTTCATTTTATATTTTTTGATTTGACGTCGAAAAACTACATTTTGAACGTTTGTTTAAAGCTACTTAAAGAAACTCATAGTTAGAGCGTCGGGCTCGGAATCCCGGAGCTCTAGGTTCGAGTCCCCCTGGGCAATGTTTTTAACATCAAAAAATGTTTTTTTTAAACTTTTTAATTAAAAAAAGTGTTCATTATTTAATACTGTATATAACTCCGAGTACGTGTTTTGAAATGGTTTTGAGGTAAACCGGTATATAGTCAGAATGTCCCCCAAGGGAGGGGGGGTTGTTGTTGTTGAATAACCTGAAACTTATCTTCCCTATGTAGATTATGCAAAGGGCAGGCGCTAAGACAAGCCAGGAGGGGCGAAAATGTTTCACCCCTATGGTTAAGACTCTTTGTCCACCATTAATAACGATGTTGGCAACCTTTACCGCTAGAGTGTTCACTACATGCAGTGTTCACCCATTCCGAGGTCTTTGTCTAAAGGATTTTTTAAGTCGCGCCTAATATTGATTTTACTATTTAACGTCGTACATGGTCAGTATAGGTGTTATGTTTGTAGCACTGCAAGGCCAGTGCTACAAACTCTACACACAATAGAACTGTATTTGTCCACTGGTTTGCTAGATGGAAAGCTGCCATGTGTGGCCGACGTACAACAACAAACACTCTAGCCATGCCACGCTGGACACATTTCTATAAAAGAAAAGATCCAGCAACCAGGTTTAGGTGGTAGTGGAACCCGTATGCCCGTTAGGTGCTGCCCGAGGTCAGCGCAGTCCTGGTGGCTCAATGGCACGGAGGGGGGGGGTCGCAAACCCCCTAGTGTCCCCGGGGGGGGCGGTAGAATTTAAAAACGGAGGTCGGATTCGTCATCAGGACTTCCGAAAACCCCCGAGTACATGTTTTGGGGAAAATTGGTGAAATTTTCGCAACTGTATCGTTCCACCTTAAATTAAAATAAAGTGACTATTTGTTAAAAAAACGATTATTTATTAATATTAAAGTTAAAGCTAAAGTCATCCAGTTTGACATTAAGGGCTCCGCCTGGAAGAAATAAAGAATAAACGCGTGAACGCAGAAAATTGAAAAAAAAAGTTGCCAGTGGTTAATGTAACCAATTGTTATTTAGTTGCGTCACATATTTCTCTGCACGTGGTATTTTTTCAAACGAAATGTGGTTATTTGAACTCCCTGCTATTTTCACCCTGATAAAATTAAACTTTAGTCCATTCCATATGTCCCTAATTACGGCGCGCCTTAACGAGGGCCCTCAATTGAATTAATTAGGGCACGCCATTATTAGGGCCTCCAAAAATCAGTTTTCAAGAAAAAACTTTTTCGTTATGTTTTCGTACAAGAATCTGAACTACATGAATTTTAATAGGAATAATCGTTAATTTAGCCGCACAGTTTTAATTGGTTCGCTGATGTTTGCATTCTGATATACGCGGTCATCCAAATATAATTCAACCATAGTATAGAATTTTTTTTTATTATTGTGTTGTTTATTTTCGATTTAATTACCGAATTATAATCTTAATATAAGGTTTTATAGGGAGTGCGCTGTATCTTGTTTTGAAACCAGAGATTGTTTTTCGACTAATTTTATCACGAGTTCATTTCGGAGGACATGCGAATTATTTTCTTCCGTTGCTGATCCAAGAAAAACTGACTGGTTTGTCAGTAATCCTTCTTCGATTTATATTCACCATATTGTTTGCAAAAGTACATCTTAACATTTTTTTTCGCATTGCTGCCAAATTAAAAAATTTAATTGTGAATGCATTTATTTATAATGACCCCATTGCTAAAACTTGTTGCAGAAATAGTTTGCAACTTTATATTGGCGTTCAAAAGAATTAGTACACAGACAACTGAATTATATGAAACTGAATTACCTTGCACTCAAACGCAGTTTATACATAAAGTATGCAATATACATAAGTGTCACCATAATGGATAATTACCGGACTCCTACTTATCTGTTCGTAGTATGCAAATCAACCGATCGAAAGCGCGCGTAAATTTCGATCGGTTGATCTGCATACTACGAAAAGATAAGTAGGAGATACGGTAATTATCCATTATGGTGACACTTATGTATATTGCATACTTCATGTATAAACTGCGTTTCAGTGCAAGGTGCCTATAGAAAATAAAAATAAAAGAAACTCAAACGTTTTTTCCATAATCCTGCGATTTGCACAGTTCGCAAAATTTGTGTTTGTTTCACTATCATAATAGATTCCGGTATAATTGTTTTGCAAAAATCGTATCGTTTTTATTTTATCTTTTGTTACTGTTTTTTTAGATGCCGCTGTTAATGTAAATTCTTCCTTACTAATGTCTACGTTACCACCAAATTTTTACAAACCGGAAGTTCCCATTTCACCAGAAACCGAACATCTTCATTATATTCCTCCACGATTGTGTCAGGGTGGAAAAGTCACCTTTAACTTCAACGCAAACTATATCTACTATGGAACTTTACTTGGTATGATGTTTACATCACTTTTTCTCTGTTAATTAAAAGGTTTACGAAATTGGAATAAGTAAAAATAAATTTTGGCAGGCGGAGTTTATTAGTTACTTATTATAGGTTAAGGAGACAAAATATTAGTTTAAAAATTGAAAAAAATTGAAAATATTAGTTTACAATAAAAATTGGTTATAAGCACAAAAATTAAAGGTCTTTATATCCACAGTGGTTTCACAAAAAATTTCTTGGGTTGTTTTTTTTTCTGTCAGTAAATTATATGTTTGTTAAAGGGTATTGTACTTAACGAATGATTAACAACCGTTCATAAACAAAAAAAGGATTGTTGAAGAAATACTTGAACCTGTATGAAGTCTAATTATACAAAATTGTATTTATGTCATTACACATTATTAAAAATACATAATAAAGAATTTATGGTTAAATTTTATCTGGCTGACGCTGAAAATTAATTTACAGACATGAGGGGACCAATTAAAATTGTGCGGTAGGTATTGACGTTTCTTTTAAAACAAATAAGAACGCAGAATTTTTTTAATTCAACCTTTTCACAAAATATACATAAATCAACCAACTTTAGCCCTTAAAAAATTTGCATTTAGGTTACAAATTAAGTAAAATACTAAATAATTATTAAAATACAGTTTTTAATTTTTGTTAATAACCCGCTTTAGTAAAAAATTTTTTAATGGTTTTGTTGTTAAATAGTCAATCAATACAAAAAATATCGCGGTCAGCTACATTTTATTTGCCTATAGCACTGTAGTCGAAATTAAATAGCTATTTGTTCATTGGTGTTGTTATAATAAAGAAATACAAACGGGTTGAATTTATGACATCAAATTATTACTATCACAAAATGTCCTTGTATTCCAATTCCAGTTAAATCTTACATAGTGAGAAAAATTTATTAGTAAATTTATTTAAAAAAGCCACACAACAAATGTCCCTATTATGTTGCTTTGATTAAATCATTTATTACATCATATTTTTATATATTGCGTATGACCATATATAAAGAACGAAGTGGATGTATTATGTTAACGAAAGTTAAAATCCTCCCATTTAAAAGGAAATTTTTCACTGTTAAAAACCTTCACACAGTTATGACATTATAGAATCATTTGCAGCTAATTAGGACTTAGGAAAAATGGAGACCTTTCATCCATTGGAGATCCATTTTTTTCCCAAGCTCCAATTAGCTAAAAGTGATTCTAACAGCTCCTCCTACAACCATTTCCACAGAGCAAAACATATAAGACGTATGGTCACGAATACTATATGACATTTTGAAGTTCCTTAAAAATGTCATATAGTATTCGTGACGATGAAGTGTTTTTTAGGAAGTTCCTTAAAATCCTGACGTGTTTTTTAGAAAGTTCCTTAAAATCCTGACGTGTTTTTTAAAAAGTTCTTTAAAATCCTGACGTGTTTTTTAGAAAGTTCCTTAAAACCCTGACGTGTTTTTTAGGAAGTTTCTTAAAATCCTGACGTGTTTTTTTTAGAAAGTTCCTTAAAATCCTGACCTGTTTTTTAGGAAGTTCTCATATACAAAACATTTATAAGTGCGGCGAACTGTGCTGGTCACATCCGTTTTGCGAATCCGCCAATTATCACGAAGACCGAAAAACTTGCGAGTTAAATGCGGAGCGAAAAACTTTCAATTTACAACTGTACAAATTTAGAAATGGAATGTACTACATCGAAGAAATCAAATGCGAACAAGGTTAGGCTTTGACCTGTTTATTAGTGATGGGCAGAACTGCGGAAATCTCAGAACACCGGAACCGAAATCGGAATTGAGATTTTCCAAAATTCCGGAACAGGAACTGGAACCGAAATTCCAAATTCTTCCCGGAACATCCGGAACACGGAACCGGAACTGTCGATTAAACTGTGAAACTCCTGGAACACCGGAACCAGAACCGGAATTGAGATTTTCTAAAAATCCGAAACGAAACCGGAACCGGAATTCCGAATTTCGCCCGGAACATCCGGAACTGTCCATCATTACTGTTTATATTTAGGTTGTCTACTTCATTCAGACTGTTTATATTTTGTGTAAATCTCTCCCCTTTCAAAATATTCTGTCTAAATCTGTCTTCTTCTCCCTGAATTATTATAATTTTTGTAATTTTTCCAGAATATGTGGAGTCTTCTTGTGGTTTTGCGATTAATCCATCCAGACTTAGTATAGCTGCAATGGAGTTTGCCGAATTAATAGAAATTCCATACACCAGAGTATGTTAGTTTTAAAATTATACCAATACTATTGTAACTAGTGTATACTGCGAAAACTTGAAATGTGCACAAGTTTTATAATGATTAAGACACCACGAGCGAAAAAAAACTATAAAATAGCAATTCTTTTGGTTTTGTAGAAATTTACGCAGGATATGACTTCATTTTTGAAATAGATGTAAGATCCATATTAAAATTTGTCTATAAACACATCGTAGTTAAACCGCTCATCTTTTTATTTAACATGTAAGTATAGCCGGTGTCAAGGGATATTCTTTCCCCCTAAAAATTTTCCCCCCGGAAAAACTATCCTGGGATATTCTTTCCCCCCTTCAAAAATTTGCATAAAGTTTATAATATTAATTCTGCGCATTCTTCAAAAACGTCATTAAATTAAAATGGTTATTTTGTTATCATGATACTTTCATAAATTCATAAAATTATTCAGATAAAACCCGCTACTTTAACCATTTTAAACCTTAGTTTCCCTAAGCAGCATAAGCAAAACCTTAAAATCGAGCTAAAATTCATAACAAACGAACAACAATATAAAAAAGAGGGGGGAAAGAATATCCCGGTTTTTAAGCGGGATAGTTTTTCCGGGGGGAAAAACTATCCCGGCTTTTTACCGGGATAGTCTTTCCGGGGGGAAAAAAGAAGGGGGAAAAGAAATCCCGCTACATCGGCATCTAGCGCGGTAATTACAACAAAACCGCACATCACCGTCTAATCACAATAAATATCGTGCTGGGTCCCAGACATACTTACATGATGAGCGGTTTAACTGC
Source organism: Microlaimidae sp. YZB2_3 (assembly GCA_030248175.1). NCBI lineage: Eukaryota > Metazoa > Nematoda > Chromadorea > Desmodorida > Microlaimidae > Microlaimidae sp. YZB2_3. The sequence goes on from JASAMX010021549.1 coordinate 6,641, forward strand.
GATGCGTCATACTGAAAATAAAAATAAATATTGTAAACTGTATAAAACAGTTTCTAAAACCATCCACGGATGCATTGGCTCACTAACCTCCTCTCACTAGGCTAATACGTTTAATAATCTACTGTTTTAACTATACAATGTTTTTTTTCTATCAAAAATAAATTACAAAACACTGTAGTATTGAACTTTTTTTTATTTGTGCATTGCTTTGACAAAAACTTGTTTGTAAATTAGATGTCAGAAGCGAAACCTCACAGTTACCCGTGGATTGTTAGCCTTCAAAAAAATCGAGTACATGTTTGCACAGCGGTTTTAATAAAACCTCGGTTTCTTCTCACGTCTGCTAGCTGCTTCAGAGAAAGGTAAAGATACATGTAATGCTAAAATAAGATATTTCTGTTTATTTTAATATTTTCTGGGAGAACTTGTCACAAATTTTTTTGTACTTTTTCTGCAGCTGTAGTGCAAGATTACTGTGCTACTTCATTTTAAATCGATTTTATAAAATTTAAATTGGTTTTTACCCATGTTTGTGGTTTTTTTATTGCTTTATTACATAGAATGTTTAGCGGTAATCCGAGTTCATATCAGGCCGTAGTGGGCTCTCATACGTTGTCAATGATCGAACCAAACCAGCAAACCATCTCTCTTAAACGGATTATACGTCACGAGTCCTATGAATCACGTGTAGGAGTTTTTTCCTGCTATTTATTTTAATTTTTCAAGTAATTTGTGATTAAATAAAAAAAAAACAAAATATGTTTTCTGTATATACATTTACCCACAATATTATAGTGAAATAAAATAAACATTTCTTAAATTAAAAGTTGTAGAATTTTGTTAAAAATTTTTAAAATTAGAATATATTTAAATTTTTAGATATCGAAAGATCATGACATTGCTATAGTGGAGCTTTCTAATAGTGCAAAAGTGGGTAACACTGTTTTGCCAGTGTGTTTCCCGGATAAATCACCACGAGTTGAAGACTATTGTGTCACAGTAGGATGGGCAAAGATAGGAGGTAAACTTCGTGTTTTATTTAAATATTATAGTAATGCGCAGTTCCGGGTTCCGGATGTTCCGGGCGAAATTTGGAATTCCGGTTCCGGTTCCTGTTCCAAATTTTTGGAGAATCTCAATTCCCGTTCTGGTTCCGGGGTTTCGCAGTTTGATAAGGAGTTCCGGTTCCGGATGTTTTGGGGAAAATTTGCAATTCCGGTTCCGGTTCATGTTTTGGATTTTTGGAAAATCTCAATTCCGGTGTTCCGAGGGTTTCACAGTTCTGCCAATCACTAAAATATTATAATAAAACACGTGGTTTGTGCATGAAAAATAAATAAAAATAACCTCCCAGGTTGTTTTATATTATTTTGCTTCAGAAAAACATGCGTCATTTTAAAAGTCAGTTATTAATCTGTGGGGTGTTTAAGGTTAAAACTATTTTATATTTATTTAACAATAAAATTTCAACAATATATCAAAGCAATGTAAAGAAAATTTATAATACTTATTATTCTGAAACATTTAATGAATATGCTACAAGTATGTACAATACGACCAACTATTGTTCAATGTTTTAGTTTTCGATTAAAAATTATGTCAGATTTTCACTCACTGATGCTTCAATTAATTGAAAAAAGAAATGTTGTAAAAAATTTTAAAACTACGTTATGTTTAACCCGTTCCCGTGAAGGCTTTTTCCCCAGCCACAACCGTGAAACATTCGTACAACAAAGGTAAAACCTTCGTCTCACGGTGGTAGTATTTTTGTATGACAATGACAAATGTCGTACGTAAACCTTACCGCGGTAAGCTCTTCGCATGACCTAGGTTTTACTTTCGTCATACATAATTTTTTGCGGGCGAATAATGCTCAGTGAGCGAGCAAATTAATATGGCTAAAGCTGTACGGTAGCAATATGCAAATTTTTGCAACATGAAATATCCTGCGTAATACACTGTATCTGTGACACAAATCAGCATATTTCCACCGCACCGCTTTAACCATTTCATTTGGCTCGCTCACTGGGCACTACTCACGCAAAAAAATAGGTATGACGGAAGTATGTGTATGACATAGGTCGCACGAACATTTCACGGTTGTAACCTAGGAAAAGGCAATTACGGGAACGGGTTAAGAGGGAAAATCGTTTTATAAGGTTTTACAATTTCGTATTCAGTTTTAAGATAATAAAATAAAGGGCTCACTAAAATACAATAATGACCTTTTTAAATCACTGATTTTAATTATGATAAGAGGCATGGAAATGTTTTTTTTTTGGTGTATCAACACCGTCAATGTTAAAGCTATGCTTTGCATCTAAATTTAATGTATCAAATTAAAGTAAATATGGTTGTAAATTAAAGTAAATTAAGTAAATTAAGTTTATTTAAGTGAATTAAGTAAATTAAAGTAAATTAAAGTAAAAGTGATTTATATTTGATTGTACAGGTTATTCCACAATAAACCGATTGCAGCAGCTTATAGCCCCGCCTATTTCAAAGGCAACTTGCAATCAAGTTAATTGGTATTACAATGGCGTGCATGACAACATGATTTGTGCAGGGCATCAGTATCCAGTTGCGTCTTGTCAGGTAATTCACAAATTCCTAAGTATACAACATATTGTGTCTTTTTGTCCTGAGTATACAAAATATTGTCTTTTTGCTATTAAAATTATATATATTCAAACAAGCTTCTTTTTTTTCACTAAGATTTTCTTTGCAAAAAAACGCGACCGCGATATTCCCAATATCAACGACTATACAACAAAACAGCAAAACAAGCGGAAACAAAGAAAAACCAAAAAAAAACCCCCAAAAACCAAGAAAAAACCAAAGAACCAAAAGCCAAAAGAAGAAAAGCAGAGAAGAGAAAACAAAACCCCGCCCCCCCCCCCCTCCCCTAATTTTATTAATAAATTTTATGTAAATTAATTTATTTTCGTCCTTACTCTGACACAGTGAGTCAGAAGCGTCGTAAAATACTCGTAACTGTGACTCTTTGAAATCTTAAAACCCAAAAATTCTAAACAAAATGAGTTAGAGTCACGTTGATTTTATGTCGATTGTGACTTATTGTGCCAGAATAACGACGTTTTATATTGCAGCCCGATACCGGAGGGCCGCTCTTGTGCCTATACAAAGGGCTCTGGAGAGTTTCCGGCGTCCACTCATGGGGAGAAGGCTGCTTTCGAAAACAGAAGCCCGCCGTCTTTACAGACATTTACCTGTACAAAACTTGGATAAATACTCACGTCGCTTAGCAGACTCAACGTTTTGCTCCTGTGTCAAAGAATTTTTCCTAAAAAAAAAATTGCAACTTTACTCGTGATAGAATGTATGCAAATTTTTTTTATTTAAAGAATCGTTTTGTTCCAAGATGTTCATTGCCGAAACTGTGGAAAATCGTTGGATACTTCTTTGCCGTTAATTAAACAGAAACGTTTAAAAGAGCCCTGTCATCATTTACCTGAACGAATTGCATAATACTCTTTTAATAGTGGATTGACCTGACTAGAATTTGGAAAAATTGGAACTTAGATGCAAACGAGCCCATAATTTTTAAATCAAATTTTAAGAAAAAACAGATTTTTGTATTAAACGTGTGCTTTGTTTCTGGCGATATAAGACTTTAAATTGTGACATAGCGCCCCCCTCCCAGTATTTCTTCAGCTACCTAAAGATTAATTCTATCAGAGTGAAAATGATTAGATGGTAAAGTAACCACTCGTTCTTGGAGAAAATATCACGTGGAGAGAAACACCTGACGCAACTTAATAATAATTGGCTACATCATCTCTGAAAACTTTTTTATTATTTTTATTCTCAAGCGTTCATTGTTTATTTATTTCTGAGAGCGAGCGGTTACGCCCTGAATTTCAGCCTGAAGGATTTTAACTTTAACTTTCATTTTTCATGTTCTTATTTTTTTTAAGTGTAACTTTAAAAACAAAGAGTTGAACTGTTAAGTTTTAGTAATGTCTTATGTCGTAAAGTTTTAATAAAGTTCAAAAGTAAAAAGTATGTGGTATGAAAACAAACATACAAAAACTTGCAAACTAAAACTTAAAAGTATAATAATTTGAAAACGTTCTTGATATTCAAATAAATTGAAAATTTGATAAGAAAGGTTTACGGAGTAAAATAGTATTCTATTAATTAATTTTAAAGCTTGAAATAATAAATAATATGGTTGAATCAAAAGTAAACCCTAATCCTGTATACGCTCTTTCTACGTTTTATCATTGATGTTGATAAATAAACTTTTGAATTGTTTTTGCAAGAAGACTATAATTTTATCTTATTCCTAAATTCAAACGCGTTTTGTTCATGCGTTTTTAAAGTATTTAAATATATTCAAGTATTTTCACAAAGTGCATATTAACTATATTAACTAAATAATTGTGTGTGCATATTAACTAAATATAAGGTATTTAATTTTTAATATTAAACAGTTTTTGCTAAAAAAATTCGAATTGTTTTGTTGTTATATACATAGTCGATTCAACTGCAAATTATAGAGATCAGCTATGTTTGATTTTCCTTTAATCGATTTGCATTCACTTTTATAAAATGATTGCCTTTATAAAAGTATTAGTAATATATAATACATTTGTTTCAAGAAAACATTTACTTACACAGATTTCATGTAGGGTAACTGACTTAATTTCGGCCACCTTTTTTATTTTTTTTGGATAAGCTTTTTTTGGTTTTTCCAATCAACCCAAAATTTCGTCTAAAAATCAAACGATAGCTATTTTTTTATTCCAGTGCAAAATTTTAAAATTTCTGTTACACTTAAAAATCAGTGGAATCAGGTTTAAAGTTTTCATTTTATAGTGGTCGAAATTAGGCGCGAACCATTAACTTCGGCCACCTAGAAAAAACTAACTATAACTATTGCCAAAACGAATAATAAAAAATTTTAAAGGTTGGAAATATTAAGGTATTGTTCTTGGTACATATAACTTAATTTTTTCCCGTTTGCAAACTTTAATAGTTATTAGCAAGACTTTAAATAATTATGTCAAAACCTTAAAAAAGAAGTTTTAATAAGATGTATTTTTTGTTGAATTTTTATTTTTGGCTTAAAAAACATCAAAAAAGTAAAATGAGCAAAAAAATCTTTATAAATACGGTAGAACGATTTTATTTAAAAACAGCAAAAAACGACAGGTTCTTTCACCTTTAAGGTGGCCGAAATTAACGGAATCCTAAAATTCACAGTTAGTTAAACGCATTGCAAAGTGATTTTGAAGAAAACATCGAAACATGAAAATTAACAGTTTTGAGCCTTAAACCGAAGATATTTTAAGGTTATATAGTGTTTCGTTCTAAATTTGATCCAGTTTAAACACAAAGCAAAAATTAAGAAAATCACAAAAAATTCACTTTTTGTATGAAAATGTTGATAATGCAGAATAACAAAAATCAAAGACGTTTGCAAAAACACTTTATTCAACATTCATCCAAATACTTTTGTGCTAGTTCTTTTGTGTTTTAAAAATAAGCCAATTTTCTAACACCCTAAATTAGTGGCCGAAATTAAGGTCTGGCCGAAATTAAGTCAAATACCCTATTAATATACGTGTATTCTAAGAATTTTTTGTTGAACTATGTTAAAATAGAGCTCTCGTGCTTTTTTAACCTTCGATTAGTACTTTAAATATGTAAGTAGTTTTGTTTAACAGAGTTACTGTAAAATGCACTGGTTTTGTATTTTAGAAAAATAAGAAGTTTCGTTTAAATGGAGCTAAGGCTGGTTCATACTTACGTAAAAACGTCCTTTGAACAAAGTCCAAAGGACGTTTTTACATACGTTTATACGCTGTGTTTGTCCAAAGGACGTTTTTAAATAAGTATGAACCAGCCTTAATGGCTGACGTGCTATGGCGCCAATTGAACTTTGTCTGTAGTAGTGTTGTAAAAAGTATTGATTTTTGATTATTTTAAGTAAAAGTAATTGGAAAAATTTTAATTTAAGTAAAGTAAGAGTAAAAGTTAAGTAATTTGTGATTTTTTAATTTAAGTAAAGTAAAAGTAAAAGTAATGGTCAAAATTTTATTTAAGTGAAATAAAAGTAAGACCAATTTTTTTAAGTAAAAGTAAGAATAAAAGTATAATAAAAGTATTTTTTAAACAGAGAAAAACACCGGTTTTTGGAGCTTCATTGCTCCGTTCTGAAGTTTTTTGCTTATTTTATGTAAAAATTGTCATTTTAATAACGTTTTTAGTCAAAATAAATGGTTTTAGCGTGTTAGCGGTTAAAAAAATTATCTTCTGCCATATACTTAACAACAAGCCCATAGGGAATCTACCCATTGAAATTACTAAAATTTTACTTAAATTAATTTAAGTATTTGCAGTGGAAAATCCCAGTAAGAGTAAAAGTAAAAGTATTTGAAACTTCAAAAGTCGAGTAAGAGTAAAAGTAAAAGTAATTGAAATTTCAAAAGTCGAGTAACAGTAAAAGTAATCCAAAATCCGTTACTTTTATTACTTTAAGTAAAAGTAAAAGTAACTTTTTACAACACTAGTCTGTAGTAAAAAAGTCAGCATTTAGAAGAGGGATAGAGTGAATCCTTTAAAAGAAAGTTTAAGTGTATTAAAATTTAGCTTATAGCTAACTTTAGCTTATATACTTTTAATTAAATTATTGTATACTCTATACAAAAAAGTTCGTTTTTAATTCTGTTCTTTCCTTTTTGTTTGCGCTTGTTTTTAAGTTTTACATAATTGATAAAATCTGTTTAATTTTTTTTTGCTAGCAAGAAATATTTATAATTTTATTTTTAATCCTTGGGTTTAAATGAGTTTCCTTTACATGCGTTATAAGGCATCTACAATGCAAAGTGCAAATAAATCTTTTCTTCAAATAAAAATGTATTGTTCTATAGAAAATTAGGTTTTGAAATTGACATTATTTTTTTAAAGCGCTTGCTACAAAAATTGTAGTAGAATCTCGATATTATTCACCTCTTTTCATAGTAAAAAAACAACATTTGTTTAAACCATTCAACTAAAAAACATTGCGGGCGCATTGTACTCACGCGCACAGACAAAAAAACCTGCATGGACGCAAACAGACCAACATACTACATAAACAATAAACATGCGGATCACGTTGGTACACACACATACATACACGCACGCGCACGCACGCACACGCACGCACGCACTAGCATTCGCGTGCATTGTTTTTGTATTTATATGTGTTAAATGTGGTTTTTACGCACGCAGCACAAAATAGATATGATTTTAAATGTCTATTAACAAATTTAGGCATTTTTCAGTACTTCAAATATTGTATCTATTGGCAAGGTTTTATTATGTACTGTTGGATTTTTAGAGCAATTGTTTTGAATGTAGAATAAAAAACAGAAAAGAGCTTCAAAATCTTTATTTCTAATACGCGAATGGTTATATTGGTGTAATAGTGGCCTTTAAAATAAAAAAACCCATCAGTTTTTAGACCTAAAATAAAATTAAGTTTTGGAAAATTCCAAAAGAATTCAAAACCATTCCAAAGAATTATTCTAAATTTTTAGCAATAATATTCGGTTCTATTTCAGGCTGTAACAGCAGTGGTTAGTGAGCAATTCATAAAACATTTCCCGGCTAAAATCTGTTCTTATTTGGTTTCCAGAGAATCGCTGTCATCCTCGTCGTTCTTCACCGGAAGCGGCAAAGGAGGGGACTTAGGCGACCGTGGAGGGGCCACTGGGGGTGAGAGTTTTTTGGGTTCGATCCCGGGTTTCCGAGGGACAGGGTTTCTTTCTTCCAATGCCTCTGAAACCGTGGGTTCTTCGTCGGTGGATTTACACTCCGAACCAGTTTCTAAACCTTGAAGATCCAACTGCAGTTCATCGGACGTCGAGAGTTCCAAAGCACTCTTTCGATTTTGTTCCTGAGTTATCTAAAATAAGCTATTATTAACATATTTTATGATTACACAAAAATAATAATAAGTGGTTTTTTTTCGTTTTTCCGTTGATCAAATGTCACATATTGTTTATATTCTCTTCTTTCGGAATAATAAAGCAATTATTAAATGTCGTTCTTCACTACTTGTCAATAAAAAATAGAGAACGTAAAAACCGTTTGAGTTTACAATACATCTACAAACTGCACATTTTTTCACGTGTTAATTTTTGTAGTTATAATGCACGTTTATGGTATTGTTTTTTAATTCATCATATATTAATTTTTGCATGATTACTTTACTTACTTTATTACATTACTCTATATTAATGTTATAGTAGAATAATTTAGGGTCAATAGAGCCGAAGAAACTCGGAGCTGGAAGTTAGAGCCGCAATTAAAAATCGCTTTTCGGCTTAAAATTCGCCCTTTTCGACTCCACGCTCCAGCTCCGAATGCAATCGGCTGTATATTTCCAAAATCTGCACATCCACTGCCAGTACCAAGTTTTTGAATCAGTGCTCATTTACATCAAACAAAAAAAAACAAAACAAAGTTTTACTTTTATTATTTCTTCTGGGTCCGTATCTTCCCTGTAGATTTGAGATTTAGGTAATTGTTGATAAGGCGGAAGCTTTTCTTTTTTTTCTGATGATGTGAAGGTTATTGAGGAAAAAGGGGAGCTGAGCTTTCGCGCCCACCGCGGCGAGCGACACCTCAGTCCAACTCCTAAATTTTTAGAATGACTCATGGACAACTGCAAGGGCTGGCTCACAAAGGAGTGGGGCAAGTGCAAAGTGATTGGTTAGCGCGTTCAAATCATTCATTACACTGTCGAAATTGCTGTGGTGTGAACGATGAGTGCTGTGCGTCACCTGCCAACCGTTACCTTGGTGGGAACTAGTTATAACAGTTATTTAAAAAAATATTTTAAAAAAACAGTGCTTCAAAAATTTAGCATGAAATTCAGATGTAATAGATCTGTTTTTCATGAACATCCTCAATTTAAAAATTTGTAAAATTGATTTGAAAACAAAACAAGGAAGATTTGTTTCACAATAAAAGTTTGTAAAAAAACATCGATTGCAGTTCTAGTGACGCCATTATTTTTGATTAATATGTTTTGCTAAATTTCGTTGCGGAAGTTGCTAAAATAGACGAACACAATCATCATCAGCAGATGGTACTATATCTTATACCTTAGTTGATGATGGTACTATACCTTACAATACCTCTGTTGATAACACACTATAATTGTTGGTTCATACTTATGTAAAAACGTCCTTTGGACGAAGTCCAAAGGACGTTTTTACATACGTTTATACGCTGTGTTTGTCCTTTGGACTTTGTCCAAAGGACGTTTTTACATAAGTATGAACCGACCCTAACCCCTCTTGATGATGGTTTACATCATCAAAAGATTATACCTTTTTCTATTCCACTGTCAACACTGACTCGTGGCGACCTTGAAGAACTTCTGGTACTGGATGTTTCAGCTGTGGATGTGCTCAGCCTGGCCATAAAGCGTTTCAGTCTACTTGGGCTACCTAAAATTAATTTTTGCTATAAAAACAAAATAAAAAATTATATTTAAAAAAAACAGACGAAGAAAAAATTATTTTTAGACAAAATGTACATATAAAAAGTTGTTCATTATAATAAAAGGAGCCATAAATTAGAGGATCCTCAATCCTAAATTTCAAACTGTTTACAGTATTTATCGAAATGTGGGATCATGGGTTAAAAATAATCCAAACATAAAAATTTATTTAAACATTTACTGCGTTATTTTTTAAATAGTTTGAGCAATATCAATTTACTTTACATCTCAACAAAAAAGGTGGCATCTTTTAACGCTAAATGAATGTTATTTACAAAACTTCAAAGAACTTAATTAAGAGTTGGTATTTTAGTCAATGAACCTGCCTGATCTCATATCCGAGCTATTTTTTAGGCTTGAATCCGCTTTTCCAACAAAATAATAATTTACACAATGCGCGGATTTTCTAAAAGCAAACACATTTTGGTTATAATACTTTCAAAAACACACTATGCAAATTATTGAATTTTGTAAAAATGAGGGATTAATAATAAAATGAACATTAAACCAAAATATGTACATTAACTCAAAAAATTTGTATGGGCCAAAATTTCAAGTAAGAACACATCATGTCATGATTGCTTGAAGAATCGCCGCTAAAGTACTGTTTAATAATTGTTAAAAATCATGTTAATTATTAAACAAAACCTTGCTGTCCATTTAAATGTCCAGACAGATTGGAGTCCGACAGATTGCTTCGGGGGTTTATTCCTCCAGGCTTTTGCTTTCCAACATCTTCCACACTTAAACAAAATTTTAGATAAAATTTCTGTTTAAAATAATAAAAACGACGAAAAAATCAATAGCGAAATAATTTCTTAGATAGTAATTATTTCATTTAAATATTTTTTTTATTTTCTTGTAGAATGCACAAAGCCGATTATCTAATAATACTAGCCGTTGCACCAAATACTATGCACAACAGAAGCTTTAAATTTATAATATTTATTATTATTTATAATATTTAGTAAGGGTACGGAGTCTTTATAGTCAGAAGCAGGGAACTTATGGAGCCATCGGAAATTTTTGGGAACTTGAATCCACGAGCGGGGAACTTGAAGTTTTTCGGAAAAAAAAATGGTTTAGGGTTAGATTTAGGCTTCGCTTAGGCTTTGGTAAACGTTTTAGCAGTTTTTATTTTCGGCTCCGAGTTCCCAACTTACGGCTCCGAATTCCTCATCTACGGCTTCAAGTTTTCTATTTTTGGTTCTCTAGTTCTCTAGTTCCCAAGGCTCCATCGACCCTAAATCGACGTAAGAATAATTGGGACATTATTTGAAGCTTTATTGGAATTAAAACTTTAGTCACATACGTTTGCTTTAGTTAAATAGGATTAATGAAGGAATATGTTGATAAGGCAAATAATACATATATTTATTATATTATAATTATTTGTTATATTTGAATTAAAAAACTAAAAAAAGTTTATCAAGTGTAATGTGAGAAAACAATCACGATTTTAAATTTTAAAGCAAAGCAAATTTTACCTTGAATCCCAATGTACAGAGCAAGGTCTGGAGTACTTTTTTTGTTGTGCTTCTGAATCCCCATTAAATAAAAGTGACAAAACCAAATATGTTTAAAACACACACAAAAAAAAAACCAAAACAGAGGCAAGCCGAACAGAAGGAGAAAACCGCACCTCAAACAGAAAGACAGAGAACCCAAAAGTCTAACAGTCAATCCAGAACGCAAATAAATCCGCCGACCAAGTCAACAAGTATATAATCTTTAATTAAACCGATTTTGCTTAAAATTTTAAATCATATTTGCTATTTAACAAAAATTTCCGATGGCTCCATAAGTTCCTTGCTTCCTGACTATAACCCCTCACCCTTACTAAATATTATAAATAATAATAAATATTATAAATTTAAAGCTATGTTGTGCATAGTATTTGGTGCAATCTAGTATTTTAATAATCGCTTTGTGCATTCTACAAGAAAAAATAAAAAAATATTAAATGAAATAATTACTATCTAGAAATTATTTCGCTATTATTTTTCGTTATTGGTTTCGTATTTTAGCCAAAATTTTATCTATAAATTTTGTTTAAATGTGGAAATGTTGGAAAGCAAAAGCCTGGAGATAAACCCCGAAGCAATCTGTCGACCCATCTGTCTGGAATTAATGGACAGCAAGGTTTTGTTTAATAATTAACATGATTTTTAACAATTATTAAACAGTACTTTAGCGGCGATTTTTCAAGCAATATGACATGATGTGTTCTTACTTGAAATTTTGGCCCATACAAATTTTTTGAGTTAATGTATCATATTTTGGCTTAATGTTCATTTTATTATTAATCCTCATTTCTCAAAATTCAAGTAATTGCATAGTTTGTTTTTGAAAGTATTATAACCAAAATGTGTTTGCTTTTAGAAAATCCCGCATTGTGTAAATTATTATTTTGTTGGAAAAGCGGATTCAAGCCTAAAAAAATAGCTCGGATATGAGATCAGGCAGGTTCATTGACTAAAATACCAACTCTTAATTAAGTTCTTTGAAGTTTTGTAAATAACATTCATTTAGCGTTAAAAGATGCAACCTTTTTGTTGAGATGTAAAGTAAATTGATATTGCTCAAACTATTTAAAAAATAACGCAGTAAATGTTTAAATAAATTTTTATGTTTGGATTATTTTTAACCCATGATCCCACATTTCGATAAATACTGTAAACAGTTTGAAATTTAGGATTGAGGGTCCTCTAATTTATGGCTCCTTTTATTATAATGAACAACTTTTTATATGTACATTTTGTCTAAAAATAATTTTTTCTTCGTCTGTTTTTTTTAAATATAATTTTTTATTTTGTTTTTATAGCAAAAATTAATTTTAGGTAGCCCAAGTAGACTGAAACGCTTTATGGCCAGGCTGAGCACATCCACAGCTGAAACATCCAGTACCAGAAGTTCTTCAAGGTCGCCACGAGTCAGTGTTGACAGTGGAATAGAAAAAGGTATAATCTTTTGATGATGTAAACCATCATCAAGAGGGGTTAGGGTCGGTTCATACTTATGTAAAAACGTAATGTAAATCCTTTGGACAAAGTCCAAAGGACAAACACAGCGTATAAACGTATGTAAAAACGTCCTTTGGACTTCGTCCAAAGGACGTTTTTAAATAAGTATGAACCAACAATTATAGTGTGTTATCAACAGAGGTATAGTAAGGTATAGTACCATCATCAACTAAGGTATAAGATATAGTACCATCTGCTGATGATGATTGTGTTCGTCTATTTTAGCAACTTCCGCAACGAAATTTAGCAAAACATATTAATCAAAAATAATGGCGTCACTAGAACTGCAATCGATGTTTTTTTTACAAACTTTTATTGTGAAACAAATCTTCCTTGTTTTGTTTTCAAATCAATTTTACAAATTTTTAAATTGAGGATGTTCATGAAAAACAGATCTATTACATCTGAATTTCATGCTAAATTTTTGAAGCACTGTTTTTTTAAAATATTTTTTTAAATAACTGTTATAACTAGTTCCCACCAAGGTAACGGCTGGCAGGTGACGCACAGCACTCATCGCTCACACCACAGCAATTTCGACAGTGTAATGAATGATGTGAACGCGCTAACCAATCACTTTGCACTTGCCCCACTCCTTTGTGAGCCAGCCCTTGCAGTTTTCTATGAGTCATTCTAAAAATTTAGGAGTTGGACTGAAGTGTCGCTCGCCGCGGTGGGCGCGAAAGCTCAGTTCCCCTTTTTCCTCAATAACCTTCACATCATCAGAAAAAAAAGAAAAGCTTCCGCCTTATCAACAATTACCTAAATCTCAAATCTACAGGGAAGATACGGACCCAGAAGAAATAATAAAAGTAAAACTTTGTTTTGTTCTTTTTTGTTTGATGTAAATGAGCACTGATTCAAAAACTTGGTACTGGCAGTGGATGTGCAGATTTTGGAAATATACAGCTGGAGCGTGGAGTCTAAAAGGGCGAATTTTAAGCCGAAAAGCGATTTTTAATTGCGGCTCTAACTTCCAGCTTCGAGTTTCTTCGGCTCTATTGACCCTAAATTATTCTACTATAACATTAATATAGAATAATGTAATAAAGTAAGTAAAGTAATCATGCAAAAATTAATATATGATGAATTAAAAAACAACACCATAAACGTGCATTATAACTACAAAAATTAACACGTGAAAAAATGTGCAGTTTGTAGATGTATTGTAAACTCAAACTGTTCTTACGTTCTCTATTTTTTATTGACAAGTAGTGAAGAACGACATTTAATAATTGCTTTATTATTCCGAAAGAAGAGAATATAAACAATATGTGACATTTGCTCAACGGAAAAACGAAAAAAAACCACTTATTATTATTTTTGTGTAATCATAAAATATGTTAATAATAGCTTATTTTAGATAACTCAGGAACAAAATCGAAAGAGTGCTTTGGAACTCTCGACGTCCGATGAACTTCAGCTGGATCTTCAAGGTTTAGAAACTGGTTCGGAGTGTAAATCCACCGACGAAGAACCCACGGTTTCGGAGGCGTTGGAAGAAAGAAACCCTGTCCCTCGGAAACCCGGGATCGAACCCAAAAAACTCTCACCCCCAGTGGCCCCTCCACGGTCGCCCAAGTCCCCTCCTTTGCCGCTTCCGGTGAAGAACGACGAGGATGACAGCGATTCTCTGGAAACCAAATAAGAACAGATTTTAGCCGGGAAAGGTTTTATGAATTGCTCACTAACCACCGCTGTTACAGCCTGAAATAGAACCGAATATTATTGCTAAAAATTTAGAATAATTCTTTGGAATGGTTTTGAATTCTTTTGGAATTTTCCAAAACTTAATTTTATTTTAGGTCTAAAAACTGATGGGTTTTTTTTATTTTAAAGGCCACTATTACACCATTATAACCATTCGCGTATTAGAAATAAAGATTTTGAAGCTCTTTTCTGTTTTTTATTCTACATTCAAAACAATTGCTCTAAAAATCCAACAGTACATAATAAAACCTTGCCAATAGATACAATATTTGAAGTACTGAAAAATGCCTAAATTTGTTAATAGACATTTAAAATCATATCTATTTTGTGCTGCGTGCGTAAAAACCACATTTAACACATATAAATACAAAAACAATGCACGCGAATGCTAGTGCGTGTGTGCGTGTATGTATGTGTGTGTGTGTACCAACGTGATCCGCGTGTTTATTGTTTATGTAGTATGTTGGTCTGTTTGCGTTCATGCAGGTTTTTTTGTCTGTGCGCGTGAGTACAATGCGCCCGCATATGCTTTTTAGTTGAGTGGTTTTAACGCATGTTGTTCTTTACTATGAAAATAGGTGAATAATATCGAGATTTCTACTACAATTTTTGTAGCAAGCGCTTTAAAAAAATAATGTCAATTTCAAAACCTAATTTTCTATAGAACAATACATTTTATTTAAAGAAAAAAATTATTTGCACTTTGCATTGTAGATGCTTTATAACGCATGTAAAGGAAACTCATTTAAACCCAAGGATTAAAAATAAAATTATAAATATTTCTTGCTAGCAAAAAAAAATTAAACAGATTTTATCAATTATGTAAAACTTAAAAACAAGCGCAAACAAAGAGGAAAGAACAGAATTAAAGACAAACTTTTGTGTATAGAGTATACAATAATTTAATTAAAGGTATATAAGCTAAAATTAGCTATAAGCTAAATTATAATACACTTAAACTTTCTTTTAAAGGATTCACTCTATCCCTCTTCTAAATGCTGACTTTTTTACTACAGACTAGTGTTGTAAAAAGTTACTTTTACTTTTACTTAAAGTAATAAAAGTAACGGATTTTGGATTACCTTTACTGTTACTCGACTTTTGAAATTTCAATTACTTTT
>JASAMX010021551.1:0-21307 GCA_030248175.1 Microlaimidae sp. YZB2_3
CTTTTACTTTTACTCTTACTCAGGTTTTTTCCTACAAATACTTAAATTAATTTAAGTAAAATTTAAGTAGATTTCAACAAGTAGATATTTCCTATGAACTTGGTCTAAAATGAGTCTTAGAAGAAAGTTTTTTAAGCCGCTAACACGCTAAACACCATTTACTGCACTTAGGCTAAAAAAATTAAAATGAAAATTTATGCATAAATTAGCGAAACACTTTGGAATGGGGCTCTGGAGCTCCACAAATCGACGTTTTGCTCGGTTGCAAAATTACTTTTATTATAATTTTACTTTTACTTTTACTTGAAAAATAGGTGTTACTTTTACTTTACTTATATAAAATTTCGGCCGTTACTTTTAATTTTATTTTACTTAAATTAAAATATCACAAATTACTTTTATTCTTACTTTACTTGAATTAAATTTTTTCTAAATTAATTTTAACTTTTTCTGAAAATAAATAAAAATCATTACTTTTTACAAACATAGTTTATACTGACTATAATAGTAATTTAGGTCTAAAAAAATCGGAATATTCAAATATTTTTTTATTCTGCTTGAAAAAACTTTGTGTAATAAAAAATAAGTTTTTCTACTTTTCTACAGGGGCTTAAATTCTAAAATGTGACTATTAATTACCTAAAACAAATAATTTACAGTAAAAAACTAGAATTTTTGAAAAAAAAACCAAAATTAAAAATTCTGCTAAATTTTTAGCCTGCCCCGGGCCCGGCTCCGGCCGGAGCGAAAATTCTGCCCCAGCCCCGGCCCCGGCAAATCAAAATTTTTTTACCCCAGCCCCGCCCCGCCCCCGGAATCAGCAATAATTCTGCCTCGGTAGATCCCTAGCCATGTATCGCGGGAAGTTCGACTGCTAGGCCAAAATTTAAAATCGCAAAATCTTAATTTTTTAGAATTTGATTAATAATATTTTCCTCATATTAAAAAAATCTTGAGAACCGAGGGGACCTATTGAAATTCTTATTTTTAAAGGTTTTCACTTTATTTATTATAGAGAACTTAGGTGTAAAGGTGCGGCACAGATTCAATCTTTTTACAAAAACCTTATCCTGCCTTTAAGAACCCACAATTTTTCGTTAAAATATTTTTAGTGGTTCAGGAGTTATATACTTCCAAAAATACGTTTTTTTATCCAATGATCAATTTTTCCAAAAAATTGATCATTGGATAAAAAACTAAAGTTTAAAATAATTCTCTCAAAGAAAGCGAAAACTTTTTACTTTCTTTAGATAGCGTGATTATTAAGATAAATGCATTATTTGTTAAGAATGCCAGTTATTCTAATTTTGTTTTTTTTTCATCAAATAAACATACAAATTTTAATTTTTGTCTTTAGTTTCATTAAAAAAACTTTGTTTTGACATTTTGTTTCTCAAAATTTATTATTATTCTATTACCGTTCTCTTCAAATTTACCATTTTTACTGGAAATTTTTCATTTTTTTATCAAAAAACAAGATATATTGGGAGTTAATACACAATCAATTATGATTTAAAAACCCTAAAATTGTTTTTGTTTAAATTATATATAAATAATAAGATTTGTTATATGTTTTTAATGTTTTTGTGATAAAAAAAGGAGGGTTTTTCGAACTTTTTTCAAAAATAATTTTTTTGTGTTTGTGAGTAATTATTTGTATGAAAAATTTGTCGCAATAGATTTATTAGATACTTTTTAATAAGGAAATTACGAATATGATGCAAAATAGAAGTTTTCTGTCCGCATGATAATTTGTTAAATGTCCCACCAAAATTGGATTTAAATTTACTCGATATTTGTTCTAACTAGTAATGTTCCCTGGAGCTCTGAGCACCGGAGTTCCGCTTCTAGGAGCTCCAGAGCAATCCCCGGAGCAGCCGAGCTCCGACCTATTTTTGTACTAACTTCATGAATAATTAAAGAATGATGTCACAGATTATTTTGTCAAAAATTTTTGTAAATTAATTTTTTTTTAAAAACTTATTTAAAACAATAAAAATTAAAATGCGAGTAAAGTAGCTTAAAATGTATTTCAAGCTTAAATAAGCTTAAAATCACTCATTCAAGAGGTTGAGCTCCGTAAATCCCTTCGTTCTAAATGGCTAGAGCTCTGAGCAATGGTGGGTAGGAACATCACTAGTTCCTACATTTTGTTTTTTTTGTTCAAAAATCGCAGGTGTTTTGTACAACAAACGTAATATCTCAACAAACACTGCACCAATCTTAAAATTCAAATGAAAATAGAATGTCTTCACTTCATTTAAGTTTATCATTTGTAACTTAAATTTTTATTCTAGTTGAGATAACTTTCTAATACAGAATCAGTGGAAAAAAACGCCATTGTCGAAGGTTCTATCTCCTAAACAGATATTTTGACGGAAAAATTTTTGTGGACTATTGAGGGCAGGAATAATTTCACAAAAAATCACCAAAATCTAAGAAAAAATTTGACTTTGTACGGTACCTTTAAGTCAAAAATGATTATAAATTTGAAAATTTGTTTTATAATCTTTTAAACGATGTAATTTTAATTGTAGTTTAAAAATATCATCAAAGCTAAAATAGTGATTTTTTTGATTTATGAATTGTACGACAGCAACGTTCGTGCCCCACCGTAACTCACTATGGTTGAATGAATTGTATCTGGCAGACGTCAAAAATTAGTATGCAGAAATGAGCGAATCAAATAAATTGTGCGGTTATGGCGTTTTTTTTTTAACAAATAAGAACGCAGAATTTTTTTAATTCCACTTTTTTAAAAACTATAGAGAAATTAACCAGCTTTAGTATTAAAAAATTTTCATTTGGGTAACAAATTGAGAAATGTGATAAAAAAATTTTTAAAATATGGGTTTTAATCTTTATTATTATACCCCTTTTAATAAAAAATTTAATAGTTTTGTTGTTAAATAGTGACTCAATATTCAATTATTAAGGTAGCTAGATTTTATTCCTATATATATGAGCTATTATTTTTGGTTAGTTGTTTTTGGTGATGTTTCTATCATTTAGAGCCCTAAAAGGATAAATAAAAAGCATGGAATGTATGGAATCGGTAATTAACAAAGCTAGGTTAACAGCTTCAGCTAATAATCAAGAGTAACGCTACACAATAAAAAAATTCTAGGTTACGCTATATACTAAAAAAAATTTTAAAAAACGATGAATCTACCCTCTTAGAATTTTGAGAAAATTTCATATTTTTTAAAAATTTATAGTTTATCAATCTTTTGTAAAAAGGAAGTATAGGTTTCGAGCAATATCAAGCCTATATTTGTTTAATTACTGATTTTAGTTAAAAATTGCATATTTTTTGGACTACTTTTAGTTTTCCAGGAAAATTTCTAGTCTAGTCTAGTCCGGCAAAAATAAATCTATTCTAGTCTAGTCTAGTTTCTTATCTCTAGTCTAGTTATACTAACTAAAACTAACCAAACGGTCAGTGTGTTCGTGTTATTAAGTATTTTGTTTTTTTGTCCAAAATGAATTTTTTTCACCATCTGAAGTTGCTTTTACTTCAAATCTTTATTTTATGAATTCTGATTGGCTGATATGAGTGACGTAGATTACGTGATTTGAGTGGTTACTTAATGGGGGGTATTTTTCATCACAAACAACTGTTGCAGCACGTTAGGTTTCCTTTATCCTAGTACCACTTTTATACTATTTTAACGAATTTATTAAATATTTGTACTATGATGATTACTAATATTAATTTTCGCAAACATTTTTGGATATGAAGAATAGAAAAAGAACATACTTTAACTTTAAATGTTATGACGGATAGTGAGGTGGAGTTTTTTTTGAGGTTTTAAAAATTTTGTTCTAATTATATTTAAATGTCAGTAAGGAACTTAATGGATTGACGCATGATAAAGAAGAAGTGATTTCAAAGAAAAAGAAGACGATTCATGGGAGCTTTTTATATGATTGGTAGATTTGAGGCGTTAACAAATATGAAGTTGCTAACACATCTTTGAGTCGATCAGGGCCAGGGCTTTGCGGGAGGAGAAAAAATTTTGGGCGGCTAGAAAAAAAATTTAAATATAAAGGATGTGGAGGATGGTTACATAAACAATGTTTATCCATGCACAGTCAGACAAAAATTTAAGAGACAAAAAATTATATTGCTCTTATAATTAACGTCAAATGACTTAGCAGATATCAAAAGATTTCATGCAAATCGAACTTCTTTTTTGCTTTTTATTGTCTGTACATTTACATAATATTTTATTAACTTTAAAAAACAAAAAGGACAGTGTTATGAGGTTAAAGGATGTTGATACAGACAACTTTTACGTTTTGAGTGTTTTAAGTATATTTTTTTTTATATTTAGTACGATTTTGGGGTTATAGTTGAGAGGTTGTGTAAATTGGCATTCCTCAGTTTGCGGCTGTTGTTGCTTAATTCGTTCGGGGGGAAAATTATTTCTATTTATTTAAATTTTTAGGGTATGGCAGCCTTAGGTAAGTAAAACATATTTTAATATTAATTACTAGAGGTTGAGATATATGTTAATAAATATGTTTTTTCTTATCTGACAATTCTAATTATGTCTTTCAAGGTTGAATACCATGGAAGCTTTAATCCGTCTGGTACTGAAGGAGCATTACATTGTATTTTAAATAAAAAATTTTCTCGGGCAATGATATGGAATTTTGTTAATATTTTCTTCATTTCTTTTACGTTTAAATGTGCTTAAGAAACAATTATTTGATAGACGGCTTATTAATTATTAAATTTATTTTAATAAAACTTCATTTTATTACGGAAACGAAATTTACGGAAATATGAGGTTTGATATATGTTGAGGTGAATGATTACTTTTTGATTTAAATTGTTTAAGAATAATGAAAATAGCATTTATAGTATGGTTATAAATAAATGATATATCTTGTTTCGATATATCTTGGCAGAATTTAATCCTACTATATGGGTGTTTGCCATGTTTTTCCGATAGTGGTTTATTATTCATAAATTTGTTCTTTAGGTGTTCAATTAAGTTCTATCATGGTGATGACAATTAAGGAGCTGTCCGTACTTTAAGGATGATTTAAAGCCCTTATATAATATTGCTTTTAGTGTTTTTATAATGGACGTATATATACTATAGATGGTGTTACTAAATATCGTGGATTCTAAGTGTGTGTTATTTAAATTAAAATATGTCTATTTAAAATTTTAGTCCTTGTAGAATTTCAATTTGTGGCCTAGTGAGTGCGGTATAGTTTTTTTCCGTTTTCGCTTTCTTGTATTTTTGCGACATCTTTTAAATAATTTTAGGTACTTTTTTATTACTCAATTGATTCATCGTGCATTGTTTTTCCGTTTCTTCGCTCGGGTTTATGGTTCCGCCAGATAAATGCGGGTAAGGCGATTTTAATTATCATTTTACAACATTCCTAACAATTTTATCAAAAATAATTATTTTCAAAAAACTCTCACAGTTGTCTTGTGTTGGATGATCAAATGGAGGAATTAAAAGATGATAAAGTCTTGTTTGATATTTTTACTAAGGTATGTTTAATTAAAAAAAAACTTGTTAATAGTAAAAATTACATCTTTAAAATTTGTTTATATAGTATTCCCATGTTACGGCTTTAGCGTGTTTTTTGTTCAACCCGCGAAGGTATTTCCTTCTTTTACGTTTTGTGATGGCGTACGTTTTGATTATTGTCACTTTTTTATTTTATATTGCGGCTGTTTTGGTGCGCATTTAAAATATGTACTTTTGAAATTTTTAATGATAGAGTTGTATAATTTACTTTTTTTTTACTATATTTTATTATTTAAAAGTATAATTGTATTCCTTAATTTCCCTTATTGAGCATGCAGTGTATTTTGTGTTTTTTAAGTAAATTTTTAAATTAGGCGAAATATATAAGGGTATTACTAAACATATTTCGAAGCTTTAAAAATTAAGGACAATTTTCTTCTTTTATAAAACGATTTAAATTTTTATTATGTTTTAGGGAAATCCATCGAAAATATGCATAGAAATTTACCCATTTAATACTGTTTAATTTTTTAGGATGGATGCCCGCGAAATATTTCAGGGAGGTGGGAATATATTTTGGAGGTCATTGAAAGGCTACCCATGATTTAGGTGGTATTTACTGATGAATTTTAGCTCAACACTACCCACTTGTGATTGTGGAGTCAAATTTTACCGGTAAGCCCTAGCGTTTGTAAAAAAAGGAAATTAGATAAATTACGTTTTGCACATGAAAGATTCTTGGGTTGAAACAGAAGAAGAGTTTAAACCGTCGCAAATATAGTATAAATACATTCCTATATTTATTGGTATTTACGACTTTTTGTGTGTAATTAGGACAAGTGTGTAATTAGTGTTTTTTAAATAGAATTAAGATATCAACTAAAGTGTTTATCGAAAATTTTACTAATCTAAAACACGTGCCAAACCAAAAAACCTACAACGAATTAAAAATTATTAAACCTGCGGCCTCTAAAAGAAGTAAAATAAATCCTAACATTTGTATTTTAAAGGGATTTTGTTTGCGCCATTAAGACGTGGTTCAAATATTTTGCGCTATAGATGGCAAAAAGAGTTTTCCTGGATCAACTTTTTCACTTTATTAAAAAACGTGGCGGAATTATTTCCGCCAGAGTGACAAAATCTCCAGAGACATTATAAAAAAACTTCCAAACTCCGCGAGGGTGTCGGAAGATGGATTTTTAATAGTGGCAGTGAGACTTTTAAATCATTGCTACAAAATTCATGGACATGTATTATATGACCCAGAATCCATTTTCGTTGGTTTTATAAATTTTTAACAGATAAATGGTAGCATAAACGTTAAAATTTCAATACAAGGATTTGGGGATATATAGATTAACCCAAATCCCGTCGGGGAGGGGCTTATCAGTGGAGAAATATCTTTTTTTTGTATTTTATTAAGTGTCTGTAGAAATTTGGAAAGACGCTTCAGATGGGATTCAGGTGTGGAATAAGAAAACATAGCCCTGTTCAAACTAATAGGAGATATTAAACCCAAAAGGGGGGATTTAGAAATTTGGAGGTTTTGTTACAAAAAATTTTCCCCAATGCTTGGGGTTTGGGTTAATACTTTTGCGGTCGCTGCTGCTGATGCAAACTATGAGATTTGGAATCTTTTCTTTTTTCGTAGCTTCAAGGGGGTGGCGGCGGCGGCTGCTGCCCATCAAGCTGGCTATCCTCCAGAAGGAAACCGCAGCCCGGGGATGTAGCTCCCTCTTGGAGAAGATAGAGATCTGCAATGGCGGCCCAGCCATCTGGACAGCTTAAAACGAAACCGATTTCCCCTTGATATTGGCAAACTTCACGTTGCGGCCTCCAAGGTGGCGGCATAACTGGATGCCAAAATGAAAAATACCTGATCCGCGGGGGTCACCATTCCTCCTGTAACACACACCACACTGGACAAAAAGTGCGCAAGCTTCGACTAGGGATCGACCGGGCCCCGGCCCTGGCCCTGGCTTGCCATGGCACTTTTTTCTACCCCAGCCCCGGCAAATGCAATTTTCTCTACCCCGGCCCCGGCAATTTAGCTGTCAAATCAACCAGGGCGAACCGGGGTAAGGACCCCTAAAAATACAAATTTCAAAGCACTTCTTTACAATTTTAAAAAGTAATAAATATATAAAATTTTACTTAAAGAGCTAATCTAATCGCTTTAATATAGGAGGATATTTATTATTTATATTTTAAGATTTTATTAAAACTCTATTTTAATAAGATTCTTTATTTTAATCATGAGTCATTATTCTACTAATTTGAATACTTTTTTGAGCATTAAAAACCATTTTGTAGATTTTATTTTACAAGATTAGGGTTTGACATTAGAAGTCCATTCATGAGACGTATACAATAAATATTAGAGTTATTATAATATCATTGTTTATATTAAAAATATATAACCCAAGAGAAGTTTCAG
The DNA here is from genome assembly GCA_030248175.1 of Microlaimidae sp. YZB2_3. Classification (NCBI taxonomy): domain Eukaryota; kingdom Metazoa; phylum Nematoda; class Chromadorea; order Desmodorida; family Microlaimidae; species Microlaimidae sp. YZB2_3. Next base: position 7,936 of record JASAMX010021551.1, read on the forward strand.
CTATCCCCCCCCCCCCCCCCCCCCCCGTGTACAGTAAATTTTTTTAACTAAATTTTAAAAAAATGATGCACGTCTTACTTTTTGGCGCAAGCTACTTTCTGTGCACACACCAAATATTTTCTCACACAGCGATATTTTGTACACCAAATTCGTTTTTCCGACATGTTTATAAAATCGCCGCGTACGAAAAAATTAGCAGGAATCGGTAATATTTCCTATTAAATTCGCTCATGTGTAAGTTTTTCAAGTTGTTAGTTTTAGTCGTTTTAATTCGCTAACTTATTTTTTAGCCAAAAATTATAAAATCAATGACACGCGAACTTTTGCAATGAAATTGTTTTTGTGATTTTGGCACTACTTTTTTGTAATTTCTGGAGATTTATCAAAATCATATGGCCCTAGAAAATTTCCAATTATACATTAAGTTCTTGAATCAAATTCTGCAAGAAACAACGCAACATTTCTAATGCACGCGACCTTTTGTGCATATATTACTGATTTCTTACGCAGAGATTTTTCTTGCTGTCAATACCCTTTTTGCACGCAAAAGTGGAAGAAAAGTTCCCATATGCACTGCAAAACACTACCGTGTTAAAAATTGCGTTAAAAATTAATTAAAAAAAACCAACAATGCGCCTATGAAATAGAAAAAAATGGCTGGTTTTCAGTATTAAAGTCGCACAAATTCAAATTTTCAGCAAACTTTTTTGTTTAAAAATAAGGTTTTCACCATTTTTGGGTTATATGTGTTTACTTTCATTAAAAATATAATTATAAAAAACTTAAACTAAATTAGCAAATTTTTTTAAAATAAAAGCTCAAAGATTTTTTAAAATTTTTACTGGAATTTCTATTTATACCTAGCACTTTTACTGGTATTCATAAAATTTTGGACCGGGTTTATACGAATTGGGTCCGTAACTTTTGGCAAGAAAACTCTGGACTGGGTGGTACAACTTTTAGACTGTGCCCGGTATTTAATATCGTTAATTTTTGACACGTATTAATTGATTTTTTAAGGAAATTTTGTTCAAAAACTTTTTCAAACTTAAATACAAACAGTTCGTACCAATTTCTTGTTAAAAAATTTAAGTTTGGTGTCTTTTGGGCTGTATAAAAATATTAAACTCGCTAAAAAAAGTGGACTGACTCTGCAGGGTTTTCCTACCGAAACAAGCGGACCCACTCCGAATAGACCCTACCCAAAATTTATGAATACCAGTGTAGTTTCGGCAATAAATTTAAAAATGCTAAAATAAAAACAAGAAATCAACTTGAATTTTTTTTATTGAAAAAAAATGTATTAACATCACTAAATTTTGAAACAGTATCAATAACATATAAAAATAAAAGTAAGAATATAATATATATAATCCAAACAAATGTCCAGTTGTACAATTTACTTTCATAGAAAAACTTACACATGAGCGAATTTAATAGGAAATATTACCGATTCCTGCTAATTTTTTGTACGGGCGATTTTATAAACATGTCGGAAAAACGAATTTGGTGTACAAAATATCGCTGTGTGAGGAAAATATTTGGTGTGTGCACAGAAAGTAGCTTGCGCCAAAAAGTAAGACGTGCATCATTTTTTTAAAATTTAGTTAAAAAATTTACTGTACACATAGCTGAAACTTCTCTTGGGTTATATATTTTTAATATAAACAATGATATTATAATAACTCTAATATTTATTGTATACGTCTCATGAATGGACTTCTAATGTCAAACCCTAATCTTGTAAATAAAATCTACAAAATGGTTTTTAATGCTAAAAGTATTCAAATTTTTAGAATAATGACTCATGATTAAAATAAAGAATCTTATTAAAATAGAGTTTTAATAAAATCTTAAAATATAAATAATAAATATCCTCCTATATTGAAGCGATTACATTAGCTCTTTAAATAAAATTTTATATATTTATCACTTTTTAAAATTGTAAAAAAGTGCTTTGAAATTTGTATTTCTTAGGGGTCCTTACCCCGGTTCGCCCTGGTTGATTTGACAGCTAAACTGCCGGGTCTGAGGCCGGGGTAGAGAAAATTGCGTTTGCTGGGGCCGGGGCCGGGGCCGGGGTAGAAAAAAGTGCTGGGGCAAGCCGGGGCCAGGGCTGGGGCCACGGTCGATCACTAGTCGTGACAGCTTGCGTCCACTTTTTAATCCGAGAGCGTCACTCCCACAAGCTCCTGACAGCCGGTGGTGAGCGCCAAGCCATGGTTGACATTGTTTGCAAGCTAATTACAGGAGGAATGGTGACCCCCGCGGATCAGGTATTTTTCATTTTGGCATCCAGTTATGCCGCCACCTTGGAGGCCGCCAACGTCAAGTTTGCCAATATCAACGGGGAAATCGGTTTCGTTTTAAGCTGTCCAGATGGCTGGGCCGCCATTGCAGATCTCTATCTTCTCCAAGAGGGAGCTACATCCCCGGGCTGCGGTTTCCTTCTGGAGGATAGCCAGGCTTGGATGGAGCAGCCGCCGCCGCCACCGCTCGCCGCCAAAGTGACCAAAAAAAGAAAAGATTCCAAATCCTCAGTAGTTTGCATCAGCAGCAGCGACCGCAAAAGTATTAAACCCAAACGCCAAGCATTGGGGAAAATTTTTTGTAACAAAATCTCCAAATTTTTAAATGCGGGCTTTTGGGTTTAATATTTCCTATTAGTTTGAACAGGGCTATGTTTTTTTTTCTTATTGTCACACCTGAATTCCATCTGGAAGCGTTTTTTCAAATTTTTACAGACACTTAATAAATTACAAAAATGATATTTGTTCACTGATAAGTCGCTTTCCGACGGGATTTTGGGTTTAATCTATATATTTCCAATTGCTTGGTATTTGAAATTTTAACGTTTGTATGCTATCATTTTGTATCGTGTTTAAAAATTTATTAAAATCCAATGGCCACAAAATGGATTCTGGGTCCATATAATACATGTCCATGTAATTTTGTAGCGATGATTTAAAAGTCTCACCGTCCACTATTAAAAATCCATCTTCCGACACCCTCGCGGAGTTTGGAAGTTTTTTTATAATGTCTCTGGCTAGATTTTGTCACTCTGGCGGAAATAATTCCGCCACGTTTTCTAATAAAGTGAAAAGTTGATCCAGGAAAACTCTTTTTGCCATCTATAGCGCCAAAAATATTTGAACCACGTCCTTAATGGCGCGAGACAAAATCCCTTTAGAATACAAATGTTTTAGGATTTTTATTTTACTTCTTTTAGAGGCCGCAGGATTTAATAATTTTCTTTTAATTTCATTTCGTAGGGTCTTTTTGGTGTTGGGCACGTGTTTTAGATTAGTAAAAATTTCGATAAACACTTTGAGTTGATATTCTTTAATTCTATTTAATAAACACTTAATTACACACTTGTCGCTAATTACACACAAAAAGTCGTGAAATACCAATAAATATAGGAATGGTCATTTATCCCCCGTACTATTCATTTTGCGACGGTTGTTCAAACTCTTCTTCTTTTTCAACCCAAGAATCCTTTCATGCTGCAAAACGTTGAATTTTAGTCTTAATTTCGTCTTTTTTTTACAAACGCTAGGACTTACCGGTAAAATTTGACTCCACAATCACAAGTGGGTCAGTGTTTGAGCTCTAAAATTCATCAGTAAATAACCACCTAAATCATGGGTAGCCTTTCAATGAGCCTCCAAAATATATTCCCACCTCCCTGGAAATATTTCGCGGGCTAATTTCCATCCTGAAAAGAATTAAACAGTATTAAATGGGTAGAATTTCTATGCATATTTTTGATGGATTTCCCTGTAAACATAATAAAAATTTCAAATCGTTCTTTGATAAAAGAAGAAAATTGTCCTTAATTTTTAAAGCTTCGTAAATATGTTTAGTCAATACCCCGCTTTATATATTTCGCCTAATTTAAAAATTTACTTAAAAAACACAAAATACACTGCATGCTCAATAAGGGGAAATTAAGGAATACAATTATACTCTTTTAAATAATAAAATATAGTAAAAAAATAGTAAATTATGACAACTCTATCATTAAAAATTTCAAAAGTGACCATATTTTAAATGCGCACCAAAACAGCGCGCAATATTTAAAATAAAAAAGTGACAATAACTCAAAACGTACGCCATCACAAAACGTAAAAGAAGGAAATTACCTTGCGCGTAGGCGTTCTGTTGAACAAAAAACACGCTAAAGCCGTAACGATGGGAATACTATATAAACAAATTTTTAAAGATGTAATATTTTACTATTAACAAGTTTTTTTTTAATTAAACATACCTTAGTAAAAATATCAAACAAGACTTTATCATCTTTTAATTCCTCCATTTGATCATCCAACACAAGACAACTGTGAGAGTTTTTTGAAAATAATTTATTTTTGATTAATAATTGTTTAGGTAATTTGTTGTAAAATTTGATTTAATTTTTAAAATTCGCTTTTAAATCCCGCATTTGATTCTCGGGCGGTGGAACCCCATAAACCGGAGCGATATGTGTAAATTTCGGTTAAAAACAATGCGCGTTATGTTTAAGTCAATTGAGTAATAAAGTCGTTTTACCTATAATATTTTATTTAAAAGATGTGCGCAATAAATACATAGCAAAGCGTAAAAAAACGGAAATATAAATTATACCGCACTCACTAGGTCCACAAATTGAAATTCTACAAGGACTAACAATTTTAAATGCAGACATATTTCAATTTAAATTAACACACACTTTAGAATCCGCGATATCTTTAGTAACACCATCTATAGTATATATACGTTCCATCATCAAAAACACTAAAATGGCGATATTATGATTAAGGGCTTCTTTTAAATGCATCCTTAAAGTGACGGATCGGTGTAGCGGCTCGCTGCAATTGTCTGCATTCACCGATTGATTGGAACTTAGATCGAACACCTAAAGAACAAATTTTATGTTAGTTGATAACAAAATCCACTATGGGTACGCCAAACGTGGTCATAGGACTCACCCATATAGTGTAGCCGGATCTAAATTGCTGCCAAGATATATCGATAGATTGGTTTCACTAATGATCCAAGGCTTTCGTAAACAAACCGCTATACACATCGCTATACATATACTTATCCCACTTTGGAGTATAGCCTCCGCATATGGGTCGTTCGGATTGTCCGTTTATAACCATAACCTATAAATTGTCTTATTTTTTGTATTATTTGCTAAACAGATTTAAATCAAAAATTAATTTTACCATTTCATTGCATCCAAAATAATAATACATTAAACCGTTTCCCGTTATTTTTCCGTTAAATTTTGTTTCCGGTAATAAAACGACTAGGGCTTTCCTAGGACATAGGAATACAGTTTCCATTGTAAACGACTTGGGGGTTGAAGGTAACAGTGTTTCTTTGATGTACGTATTTAATGACGTCCGTTTTTATCCAAGGATAATTGGCCGTTTTTCTTAGTAGACTGTGTTTGACTTTAAGATGTGGAAGGAGCAAATGGGAAGATAATATTTCAACCACATATTTTTCCATATCATTCGCCGCTAGCAAACATTTTTCTGCGGGGTTCGGAATGAAATACAATGTAATGCTTGCTCCTTCCAATATTGAACGCGCGGTATTTAAAGCCTCCATCATATTCGACCTTGCAAAGACATGATTTGAGAATTGTCAGATAAGCTTAAAAACATTATGTTATAAACACGATATTTCCACTCCTCTAGTAAATTAACTATTAAAATATGTTATGGTCACTTACGCAAGGCGCTGTCCATATCCCTAAAAAATTAAATAAATTAGAAATAATTTTTTCGATATGAAAATAAAAAAAAGCGGGATAAGTATTATTGGATTAGCTATTCCATCCATAAAATCGAACCCCCCAGCGATATCTTTGTAGAACAAAACATTTGTTAAATATGTGTCTTTGAGTTCCCGCGGTTCATCCAACAACATATTTAGGTAGGAAATCGGTTGGTGAAAACTGTTTTTATTGAAGATTCGTCGATTAAAATACACCTGCGTTTCCTTTAAAATGAAAGTATTAATATAGGGAAAACTCTATATATTTTATTTTTAAAACGAATAAATTTTAAAAACCTACCCCAAAAAATGTGGAGAGGAATCTGCAGTAAGTAGCCACTTTATCATTTTTACCGATATCCACTATAGTGTTATCCGATTTTTTTTCTCGAATTCTACAATCTAAATGCATTTGGATGTTTTTCACATCATAAAGTGCTCTGGAAGATCTGTTATTTCAAAAACCAAAGAACCTTGATCCACTCGCGGCAATACAGTTGTTAAAACTTTTTCCACGTGATAATCCCAAATATTATCCAGCATGCTCGGAATGGATTGCAAACGATAATGTCCTAAAACGTCCTAAACGATAGCTAAAAATTGTTCAAATTGTACACAACTTTTCAAATTTATTATTATTTTTTAATACCTCAACGACGATTTCTCCTTTCATTTTTACATTTTGGTGCGGTTGTTTGCTTCTTTAGCACTTGCCTTTTTTTAGAGGTTGTCTTTTTTATAGGTTTCTGAATTTTAGTTTTTTTTTATTTTTTCTTTTCGAAGGCATGGGTGTCAAAGCGAATTTTTGTAAAAATGAATTTTTGATCACGTTACACAATGCTGTACACAAACGACTACCTCTCGCATACATGGAGGTATGCTTTAGTTTGTTATCATTTTACAAAAGTGTAGCAAAACGTAAATGGAGCCCTTTAAATTGTAGAGCGGTCATCTCATTTCATCTTTTAATTGTATTCTAATTTGATTTATACAAAAAGCTGTTTGGGAGACTGGAACATAATGCGGAATAGAAGGAGTGAACAAGACCATATTTTCTTTGGGATGAACCATCGTAGACACGAGCACTTTTTCTGTCTCATTATTAAACGCTTGCAAATTTATTAAATTACTAGTTATAAAAATTCTACGAAAGTTTGTGAAAACATCGCAAAGAAACGTATAATTTCCTTCTTCATATTCCAAATTAAAATTCAATACTTTTGCAAAAGCTGGTGAAAACTGTATTGTCCAGTTTTCAGGTACCGTAAGTCCTATCTGACTCCTAACAGTTTTATCATTAGTACCCGACCAGTCTGGGATGGGTTTAAATAATTGTTTTAAAACGGCCACAACTTCTTTTACTTCTTCATAACGCCCCTCGGGATACAACTTCACACCGCATTTTTTCTGCTTAAAACAGCTAATATCCGCTGAAAACCCAAGTTTTTTGTAAACTCATATAAAACCCACCCAAACCCCAAAGTACCATCATCTACAACCGTATTTATTATATGATAAACGAATGACATTTCACAACAACAACAACAACAACAACAAAAAATAATTTTACATGTTAATATAACAAATGATCATTTTCTGTCGTTTTTTTTCACAGAAACAAATATTACATTACTAGAATTAACTCGTGATAATAGTAGGAACCTGATATATCTTCTCCTATTAACGTTTGTAGACGGTACACAGGGGGACTACTGGGAACCACATTTGAAATTGAGTATATCTCATCCGAAAAATTTTGTTTATACCCTTTAAAAACGAGTCTCTATTTATTACAACCCTCACTTTATCTCCTACAACAAACATAATAGGTCGTTTTTTTTCTTTTTTCATATTTTTTAAAAAATGTAGGGTTAAATACAAGGTTTTGATTTTCCAGAGTTCTATCTATAGGTTTCATTTTTGTGGATCTGTGTACTGTTTTGTTGTAACCATTAACTAGATTTGGATTAGCGTGGATGTAGCGCTTCCTAGCGTTGGTCGTTAAATATTTATATATCTGGTTTTTCATCTTTCGAATCGTTCTAATTTTAAGCAACAACAGCCGCAAACTGAGGAATGTCGAATTCTTTACACAAGTTTTCCACTTGATAATTCCAAAATTCGTTACTTATAATATAGAAAAAAAATTATACTTTAAAACATTTCAAAACGTTACAGAGGTTGTCTGTATTCGAACGATTCCTTTAAGGCTTTCGTAACATTGTCCGCTTTTTTGTTTTTTAAAGGTTTGATCATAAAATACTATGTAAATGTACAGACAATAAAAAGCAAAAAAGAAGTTTGGGAGTTTTGTCGTGAAATCTTTTGCATATCTGCTAAGTCCATTTTGTGACGTTAATGAATGAGAAGCAATATAATTTTTTGTCTCTTAAATTTTTGTCTGGACTGTGCCATTTGGGTATAAACACTTTGTTTATGTAACCATTTCTCCACATCCTTTCGAGTTATTTTGAAATTTTTTTTCTTAGCCGCCCGAAAAATTTTTTGTTTTCCCGCGAAAGCCCTGGGCTCGCTTGGATCGTACCAAAGATGTGTTAGCAATTCTTCCATATTTTGTTAACGCGTCAAATCTACCAATCGATATAAAAAGCTCCCATTGTAGATCGTCTTCTTTTTCTTTGGAAATCACTTCTTCTTTGATCATGCGTCAAAATACCGCATTAAGTTCCTCGACTGACACTGAAATATAATTAGGAACAAAATTTTTAAAATGCTCAAAAAAAGACTCCACCTCACTATCCGTCATAACCAGTTTAGGATTAGGTTGGGAAAGTATGTTGTTTTTCTGATTCTTCATATCCCAGAAAGATGTTTGCGGTAAAATTAATGATTAGTGAATCATCATAGGTACAAATATTTGAATAAATTCGTTAGAAATAGTGATAAAAGTGGTACTAGGACTAAAGGTAAACCCAACGTGGCTGCAACAGTTGTTTGTTGGACTGAAAAATACCCCCCATTAAGTAACCACTCAAATCACGTGAATCTGACGTCACTCATATCAGCCAATCAGAATTCATAAAATGAAAGATTTGAAGTAAGAAGTCAACTTCAGATGGTGGTTTATAAAAAATTCTTATTTTGTGACACAAAAAACAAAATAGTTGTTTAATGAACACGTGAACACACTGATGCCGCTTTGGTTTGCCTTCAGTTTGGTTTGGTTTTAGTTAGTGATAACTAGTACTAGGCTAGATAAGCAAACTAGTACTAGACTAGGAATAGATAATTTTTATTTTTGCCGGACTAGACTAGACTAGATAATTTTCCTGGACTAGATAACTAACTAGTCTAGTCCAAAAAATATGCCAATTTTTGACTAAAATCAGTAATTTAAACAAATTATTAGGCTTGTATTATTGTCTCGTCAAACCTATACTACAACCAACTAATTAGTGTTTTTAGTCCTTTTTACAAAAGATTGATAAATCTGATAAATTTAAAAAAAACATGAAATTTTCTCAAAATTCTAAGAGGGTAGATTCATCGTTTTTTTAATTTTTTTAGTATATAGCGTAACCTAGAATTTTTTTATTGTGTAACGTTACTCTTGATTATTAGCTGAAGCTGTAAATCTAGCTTTGTTAATTAATGATTCCATTCATTCCATGCTTTTTATTTATCCTTTTAGGGTCTCTAATGCATAGAAACATCACCAAAAACAACTAACCAAAAATAATAGCTCGATTATATATAGGGAATTAAAATCTAGCTGACCTCAATAATTGCAATATTGAGTCGACTATTTAACATCAAAACTAATAAATTTTTTTTATAAAAGGGGTATAATAATAAAGATCAAAACCCATATTTTAATAATTATTTATCACATTTCTCAATTTGTTACCCAAATGCAAATTTTTTAATGCTAAAGCTGGTTAATTTTTCTACAGTTTTTAAAAAGGTGGAATTAAAAAAATTCTGCGTTCTTATTTGTTAAAAAAACGCCATAACCGCACAATTTTAAATGATTCGCTCATTTCTACATACTAATTTTTGACGTCTGCCAGATATAATTTATTTCAACTATAGTGAGTTACAGTGGGGCACGAACGTAGCTGTCGTACAATTCATAAATCAAAAAAATTACTATTTTAGCTTTGATGATATTTTCAAACTACGATTAAAATTACAAAATTTAAAAGATTATAAAACAAATTTTCAATTTTATAATCATTTTTAGCTTAAAAGTACGGTACAAAGTCAATTTTTTTTGTCTTAGATTTTGGTAATTTTTTGTGAAATTATTCCTGACCTTAATAGTCCACAAAAATTTTTCCGTCAAAATATCTGTTTAGGAGATAGAACCTTCGACAATGGCATTTTTCCCCACTGATTTTGTATTAGAAAGTTTTCTCAATGAGTATAAAAATTTAAGTTACAAATGATAAACTTAAATGAAGTGAAGACATTCTATTTTCATTTGAATTTTAAGATTGGTGCAGTGTTTGTTGAGATATTACGTTTGTTGTACAAAACACCTGCGATTTTTGAACAAAAAAACAAAATGTAGGAACTAGTGATGTTCCTACCCACCATTATCATGCTTCAGAGCTCTAGCCATTTAGAACGAACGATTTAGGGAGCTCAACCTCTTGAATGAGCGATTTTAAGCTTATTTAAGCTTGAAATACATTTTAAGCTACTTTACTCGCATTTTAAATTTTATTGTTTTAAATAAGTTTTTAAAAAAAAAATTAATTTACAAAAATTTTTGACAAAATAATCTGTGACATCATTCTTTAATTATTCATGAAGTTAGTACAAAAATAGGTCGGAGCTCGGCTGCTCCGGGGATTGCTCTGGAGCTCCTAGAAGCGGAACTCCGGTGCTCAGAGCTCCAGGGAACATTACTAGTTAGAACAAATATCGAGTAAATTTAAATCCAATTTCGGTGGGACATTTAACAAATTATCATGCGGACAGAAAACTTCTATTTTGCATCATATTCGTAATTTCCTTATTAAAAAGTATCTAATAAATCTATTGCGACAAATTTTTCATACAAATAATTACTCACAAACACAAAAAAATTATTTTTGAAAAAAGTTCGAAAACCCCTCCTTTTTTATCACAAAAACATTAAAAACATATAACAAATCTTATTATTTATATATAATTTAAACAAAAACAATTTTAGGGTTTTTAAATCATAATTGATTGTGTATTAACTCCCAATATATCTTGTTTTTTGATAAAAAAATGAAAAATTTCCAGTAAAAATGGTAAATTTGAAGAGAACGGTAAAAGAATAATAATAAATTTTGAGAAACAAAATGTCAAAACAAAGTTTTTTTAATGAAACTAAAGACAAAAATTAAAATTTGTATGTTTATTTGATGAAAAAAAAACAAAATTAGAATAACTGGCATTCTTAACAAATAATGCATCAATCTTAATAATCACGCTATCTAAAGAAAGTAAAAAGTTTTCGCTTTCTTTGAGAGAATTATTTTAAACTTTAGTTTTTTATCCAATGATCAATTTTTTGGAAAAATTGATCATTGGATAAAAAAACGTATTTTTGGAAGTATATAACTCCTGAACCACTAAAAATATTTTAACGAAAATTTGTGGGTTCTTAAAGGCAGGATAAGGTTTTTGTAAAAAGATTGAATCTGAGCCGCACCTTTACACCTAAGTACTCTATAATAAATAAAGTGAAAACCTTTAAAAATAAGAATTTCAATAGGTCCCCTCGTTTCTCAAGATTTTTTTAATATGAGGAAAATATTATTAATCAAATTCTAAAAAATTAAGATTTTGCGATTTTAAATTTTGGCCTGAGCAGTCGAACTTCCCGCGATACATGGCTAGGGATCTACCGAGGCAGAATTATTGCTGATTCCGGGGCCGGGGCGGGGCCGGGGTAGAGAAATTTTGATTTGCCGGGGCCGGGGCTGGGGCAGAAAATTTTGCCCCGGCCGGAGCCGGGCCCGGGGCAGGCTAAAAATTTAGCAGAATTTTTAATTTTGGTTTTTTTTTCAAAAATTCTAGTTTTTTACTGTAAATTATTTGTTTTAGGTAATTAATAGTCACATTTTAGAATTTAAGCCCCTGTGTAAGTAGAAAAACTTATTTTTTTTATTACACAAAGTTTTTTCAAGCAGAATAAAAAAATATTTGAATATTCCGATTTTTTTAGACCTAAATTACTATTATAGTCAGTATAAACTATGGTTGTAAAAAGTAATGATTTTTAGTTATTTTCAGAAAAAGTTAAAAGTAATTTAGAAAAAATTTAATTCAAGTAAAGTAAGAATAAAAGTAATTTGTGATATTTTAATTTAAGTAAAGTAAAAATAAAAGTAACGGCCGAAATTTTATATAAGTAAAGTAAAAGTAACACCTATTTTTCAAGTAAAAGTAAAAGTAAAATTATAATAAAAGTAATTTTGCAACCGAGCAAAACGTCGATTTGTGGAGCTCCAGAGCCCCATTCCAAAGTGTTTCGCTAATTTATGCATAAATTTTCATTTTAATTTTTTTAGCCTAAGTGCAGTAAATGGTGTTTAGCGTGTTAGCGGCTTAAAAAACTTTCTTCTAAGACTCATTTTACACCAAGTTCATAGGAAATCTACTTGTTGAAATTACTTAAATTTTACTTAAATTAATTTAAGTATTTGTAGGAAAAAACCTGAGTAAGAGTAAAAGTAAAAGTAAGAGTGAAAGTTAACCCTTTGGTATTCATTCCGCTGCAAATCCGCAGAAAGAATACCCCTTCTTTCCTTCTATTAAAGCAATATTATACCTAATGCCACTAATCATTCTTATAACTTTTAAAGAATCTCTATAAATAGAGCAGGAGTTAAAACATCACTTCACTTCATCACATCACATCATTATTTTTAGAACTTCACTTACATGCCTCTATTCAACATTTTTCAGCCTAACATACAGAGGGATTAAAACGCACCTTTTCATTTTAAATTGTTAGAACATTTTAAAAAATTTATTACCACTTTTTTAAATTAAAAAAATACTTTTTAAATTGTAAAAGGTAAAATAGTTCAATTATTGCGAGTACAAGAGACTATGTTCGCTTTCTAGCTTGTTTTAAGTTGTTAGTTTTAGTCATTTTAATCCGCTTACTTATTTTTTAGCCAAAAATCATAAAGTCAGTGTCACGTGAACTTTTGCAATGAAATTGTGTTTTTTTTTGTTTTTGCACTACTTTTTGTAATTTTTCTAGATTTATCAAAAACATATGGCCCGAAAATTTTCAATTATACATAAGTTTTTGAATAAAATTGTGCAAGAAAAAACGCCACATTTCTAATGCACGCGAATTTCTGTGCATATCACTGATTTCCACTGATTTCTTAAGCAGAGATTCTTCTTGCTGTCAATACCCGTTTTTTGGAAGTGCATTTCATGAAAAATTGGAAGAAAAGTTCCCATATGCACTGCAAAACACTAACACTGTGTTAAAAATTGCGTTAAAAATTAATTTAAAAAAACAACAACAGTGCCCCTACAAAATAGAAGGAAATGGCGGGTTTTCAGTATTAAAGTCGCACAAATTCAAATTTTCAGCAAATTTTTTATTTAGAAATTAGGTTTTCACCATTTTTGGATTATA
>JASAMX010021554.1:0-10450 GCA_030248175.1 Microlaimidae sp. YZB2_3
GATAGATAGATAGATAAGTATTTATTTGTCAAAGAATAATAAAACGACAAAAAAGGCGAATAAAGGTATATAAATACACTAGACATACCGCCTAATAAACAATACAGAACTTATTTAAGTCATCACATTTATCCAACATAGATTTAAAATTAGCTAAGTTGTTACTAGAAACAATTTTATTATTAAGAGAATTCCATACTGTCACTACTCGCTGTGTGAAAAAGTTTTTCCGTACATTATTAATATATTTCTCAGTAAGTTTTAACTTATAAACATTACCTCTTAACTCATAACTAGAATTATCATATGAAAAAAACTGGTTAAAATTTATATCAACATTATTGTGTATAATTTTAAAAACCATACACAGATCAAATTTTATTCTTCTTAGTTCAAGACTTTCCAAATACAAATATTTTAGGCGAGCATGATAATCTGAGTGGGGTAAGTTACATTTATAAAACAATATTCGAGTGAAAAACTTCTGAACCTTTTCTAAACATTTTATGTCTCCAATGGTACAAGGATTGAATACAGGTGTATTTGTTTCTAATAAAGGACGCACGTAAGTTTTGTAAGCACGAACAAGAAAAAAAGGATTTTTACTTTTAAAACAACGTAGTATTAGTGAAGCGCGTGAGTACGCTTTACTAGATATTTGAGCACAGTGTGTTGAGTATTTAAGATCACTGCTAATACATACCCCAAGGTCTTTTATTTGAGCAACATTTTCAATGCTATTTTCATCCAAAGTGTATAAACATTGTGGTATGTTTAGATTTCCAACAGACAAAATGTGCGCACTTTCTGAAATGCAACGTTTAGTTGCCAATCTTTGGCCCATTTAGTGAAGTTTTCTAATGTGATTTTTAAGTCAGAATTATTTTGGTTTGTTCGTGCTTTATAAACTTTGGCGTCGTCCGCATACAATTTAAAACCACATGATCCGTCAATGCACTCAACTATATCATTTATATATATAATAAATAGGACTGGACCAAGAACAGACCCCTGGGGAACCCCTGATTTTACCGGTGCTGGATGTGATAAGCTTTTGCTACTGAGACAATTTGTGTACGTCCAGAAAGGAAATTTTTTATCCAGGTCAATAACTCAAAATCAATGCCGTAAGCTTTTAACTTAGTGAGCAATTTAGAATGGCACACTGTGTCAAAAGCTTTGGCAAAATCAATGTACATACAGTCTATTCTTTTCCTATTATTTATAGCCTTGGTCCATTCCTCTAACATAGCCAAAAGTTGTGTACATGTAGAACGTCTCGCTAAAAAGCTATTTTGTTTTGAATGTGTTATAAATTTACATTCTCCCTTCTTATATTATTTTATTGCCTTTTATAGTATCATATTTACATATTTCTACAGTATCAACATTATTTTTCCATGTTACTAATTCTTATATATCTCCAGCCAACAATATGGCAATATTCCAGAAAAATCATTTCAAAAGCATTGACAGTGGAAAGGCTATTTTGAGCTATGGATTTCAGAAATATGCTGGGAGACCATCAGGCGTTTTTGATATTTTCGAAGGTAACTGTGCCTCGCGCCGACGGCAGAGACCCTTCTCTTATACGTACATTCTTATAATAGCCTCACCTCCGCACTAACATACTATACTAAACATACAACACCATAAGAAACGGAGCATATAACTAATCTATATAGTAGATATAGCTATCCAAACAACCGAGCAGTAAACTCATACAAATCTATATACAGCAACAACAAACCAACTACATACATCGATCATCCAACTAGACATATAATTATGTAATCTTTCCTAACAAAGCAGAGAAATACCGTCTACACCAGCAAACCCAGAAACACAACCATCTACAGAATTAGCACAAATATATCTAGACATTCCACAAGATTACAGATTACTATTACACATTTCTAAAAAAATATAGCAAATAGCCATAACTAGATCCCAATTATAGAATCATATACCAAACTACAAAACAGTTTACACTTAGCAAAATCTAAGAACACAATTCTAGAAAATTTCAATACACCAATCTACATATTTCAACTTGCTGCTACACCACAAAACGGATTTTCCATAACTGCAATTATTAAGAAACAGACTTAAATAATAAATTATACTTCTAAAGTAACACAAATTCAAGACACTTAAATTAGATTTACAACAAAATTTAGCAACAAAATAGAAATACTAGATTATTACAAAGATCATACCAAAAAAAAAACAACAAAACCTCTTCCAAAAAATTCAAAATAGCTAATAAAAAATTAAAACTACATCAATAAAAAAACTAAATCCAGATATCACAGAGTACATTATTTGTAAAGCTTATGATCAAGTCTGTTAAAAGTATTATGAACAAATAAAGCTTCATACAAAATAATGGCATATGTAAAGGAATTTTTTAGTTATGTTAACAAAAATAATTAAGAGTCACAAGCCTATTCCACCTGTTGTATTTCCTTAAAGAATTTTCTTTCTGTTGGGTACTTTGAAAAGCTACTTCTTACACTTTGTATCTGTATTCACAAACATGGTTTCCCCCTTTCCCCAACAAAATTGTTCCCAAGGTCTTTTATCTGTATCAATTCTCTTACAATAAGCGTTACTCCCCTTCCTCCAAAATTCCCACCCCCTATGTACTCCTCCATTTCTTCTCTCATACTTACTTCTCTTATAGCTTTCCACTGTCACTTCTTTTTTATCCTCCCTTCATCCATCTTAAAAGCCTCCACTAGCTTGAGTATGAAATCCTGGAATATTGCCAGATTGTTGGCTTGTAGCAATAATTGTAGCTATTTACAAAAAAGGCGTCTCATCATCTAAAAAAAATTACCGACCTATTTCACTTACTTCAGTCATTTGTAAAACAATGGAAAGACTAATTGTTGATACCTTGTTAGAATATTTTCGTAAACATAATCTTATAACACGTGAACAATATGGCTTTTTAGCAAAAAGATTCTACATGTACACAACTTTTGGCTATGTTAGAGGAATGACGGACCAAGGCTATAAATAATAGGAAAAGAATAGACTGTATGTACATTGATTTTGCCAAAGCTTTAGACACAGTGTGCCATTCTAAATTGCTCACTAAGCTAAAAGCTTACGGCATTGATTTTGAGTTATTGACCTGGATAATAAATTTCCTTTCTGGACGTACATAGAATTGCTTGAGTAGGTAAAAGTTTGACACCCCCGCAGCAGAGAAGGGGGCCGGGGGCCCGGGGGGTGGTTTCTTCGCCCCCTATCTTATTATTATACCTATAAATATATAAATGATATAGTTGAGTGCATTGACGGATCATGTGGTTTTAAATTGTATGCGGACGACGCCAAAGTTTATAAAGCACGAACAAACCAAAATAATTCTGACTTAAAAATCACATTAGAAAACTTCACTAAATGGGCCAAAGATTGGCAACTAAATGTTGCATTTCAGAAGTGCGCAATTTTGTCTGTTGGAAATCTAAACATACCACAATGTTTATACACTTTGGATGAAAATAGCATTGAAAATGTTGCTCAAATAAAAGACCTTGGGGTATGTATTACCAGTGATCTTAAATACTCAACACACTGTGCTCAAATATCTAGTAAAGCGTACTCACGCGCTTCACTAATACTACGTTGTTTTAAAAGTAAAAATCCTTTTTTTCTTGTTCGTGCTTACAAAACTTACGTGCGTCCTTTATTAGAAACAAATACACCTGTATTCAATCCTTGTACCATTGGAGACATAAAATGTTTAGAAAAGGTTCAGAAGTTTTTCACTCGAATATTGTTTTATAAATGTAACTTACCCCACTCAGATTATCATGCTCGCCTAAAATATTTGTATTTGGAAAGTCTTGAACTAAGAAGAATAAAATTTGATCTGTGTATGGTTTTTAAAATTATACACAATAATGTTGATATAAATTTTAACCAGTTTTTTTCATATGATAATTCTAGTTATGAGTTAAGAGGTAATGTTTATAAGTTAAAACTTACTGAGAAATATATTAATAATGTACGGAAAAACTTTTTCACGCAGCGAGTAGTGACAGTATGGAATTCTCTTAATAATAAAATTGTTTCTAGTAACAACTTAGCTAATTTTAAATCTATGTTGGATAAATGTGATGACTTAAATAAGTTCTGTATTGTTTATTAGGCGGTATGTCTAGTGTATTTATATACCTTTATTCGCCTTTTTTGTCGTTTTATTATTCTTTGACAAATAAATACTTATCTATCTATCTATCCCACCTCCAAATTTAGAGGGTAAACAAAAATTTTTTTTCGGAAGGTGCTGTTCCCATTATTATCGTGTTGATACTTCAGAAATATTAGTAGGGGTGTCTGGGACACTCCCAATTTTTTTTTCGGGGGAGGCCGAAATTTTTTTAGAGGGTATCACCCAAATACCCTTATTTTAGCGTTTTTGTACTGAAACCTTCAAATTATTTTAAAGGTTGGGGAATGTGCTTCTAAGTACCCCAAGTTTTGGGGGGATGTCGCTAGCTTCGAGATTTTTTTGGGTGGGGGTGTTTATAACACTTTTTCAAAAAAAAAAACTCCATCCCTTCCAACCCATGTCCACCACCTATTTATGATTTACCTATTTTTACCTTATTTCCGCTTTTTTGTCCCTTTTTTTCCCTTTTCCCTTCTTTTTTTCTCTTTTTTTTCTTTCCCCCCTGCTTGCCCCCCCGTTTTATTGCCCCCCCCCGTTTCAAAAAAGTTGCCCCCCCCCGTGCCCCCACCCCATTTTGCAATTGCCCCCCCCCGTTTTAACCCCGGGGGGAGTGCACAGGTCTGCCTCTATGACATTCCCGTGACTGCAAACTTTGCAAAGATACCTTATTTAGCCCAATTCGTTTTGTTGTTTGGGAAACGGGTCCCTCCTCCTGTGCAGGCACAGGTCTGTTTAGATGCTTCCTGAGCTATAAGGTTTCTAATAATATCTCATTTAGCCCAATTTTTTGTGTTTGGGGAGGAGGAGGAAAGTCCTTCCTTCTTTGGTGAAAATATGTTGTTTCAAAATTTCAACTCATTTATGACATTCTCCAGACTGTAAGCTTTGCAATGATACCTCATTTAGCTTAATCCGTTTAGTGGTTGGGGAGAAAGTTCCCCCCTGGTGAAATGCGTTGTCCAGCATATTATGTCTTTGTTTTATATTTTTCAAAAATTCAACCCTTTTATGACATTTCCTTAAATGGAAGCGTTGTAATGTATATGATATCTCATTTAGCCCAATCCTTTTTGTGATCGGGGAAAAAGGGTTTCCCCCTCCCCCCTTTGATTAAAATGCTTTGTATAGCATAAAGATGCCCTTGTTGTATATTTTTTTAAAACATTTAACCCTTTTATGACATTTCTTTGAATGTGAGCTTTGCAATGATATCCATAGGTGAGCACGGTCGGGGAAGCTAGGGGGGGTGGTTACCCGGGGTAAATCGAATTTTGAATTCTAGGAGGGGGGTCCCAGGGGGGTCCGGCCCGCCCCTCCCCTAGCTTTTTAGGGGGGGTCGACCCGGGGTGCGAAATTTTGAAATCTAGAGGGGGGTCAGGTGGGGTCCAGTGTCCAAATCAAAACAGTTTTAAACCATAATAACTTTAATAATTGTTCTTTGTATAGGATAATACTAAATTTTATTGAATAAAAAGCCATATTCATGTATAAAAAGGATGTAAAAGCATGAATATGTGATGAAAATTCACGTTTTTGGAAGAAAATTTAGTATAAAAAAGGTACCTAAAATTTTCCTGAGGGGGGAGGGGGTGGGGTCAGATTTCAACATCTAGAGGGGGGTCAGGGGTAAAAAATTCGAAAATTTGGGGGGGAGGGGGCCCCTAGATTTTCGTCTAGGGGGGGTCCCAAAATTTCGAGGCTAGGGGGAAGGTGGACCGTGGACCCCACCCTGCCCCCCCCCCTTTCTCACCTAGATATCTCATTTAGCACAACCTTGTTGTGGTTGAGGAGAAAGGTCATTCCCTCTTTTAGTGAATAAACGTTCAGTATAAAGATGTCCATGTTGATTTTTCAAAAAAAAAACATAATATTTATTGTTGTTGTTGTTTTTTGCGGCCAGAGTTTCGTTCAACTTTGGTCATTTTCATCCTGCACGCTCCTCGCCTTGCTCACCCCCTCTTTCCACTCTCCTAGTCTTAGGAGATCTGCAACTGCTGCGGGGTTTGCCCAAAGGTCGTCTGGTCCCAAGGTCGTGTTAATGTGTGTGCATGTGAACAGATGTTGTGTTTGTGTTATGCATAGCGGGCAGTTTGGTGATGTGTATTGTGTGGGTTGGGATTGATTTTGTGTAGGTAAGAGTAAAGGAAAGGAGATTTCCCCGCCCTGAGTTGGGCGAGGGTTCTCCTTACCTCGCGAGGAAGATTTTCTTCCTCGTTGCTTATTGCTGGTGCTTTTGTGTGAAATGTTGAGTTTATTGGAGTGATGTTAATGTGGTTTGTGACTGTGTTTGTGTGGATTTATTGTTTTAGTGCTTTGTATGTTTTGTTATGTATGTCTGTAGGAATGTTTGTTGTGTAGTTGTTGTGAAAGATTGTTTGCTTTTTGAGCCTACTGGGTGCAGGTTGTTGTGGGTGGAGTTGAATGTGTGTTGCTATTGAAAGGACTTTAGCCTAGCCTCTGTGTGTATGATGTGTGTGTGTGTTTTTGTATCTGTGGGGTGCCCTAGTGCGACCCTGAGAGCAGTGTTTTGTATTGTTTGCAGTTTGTTGATTTGTGTGTTTGATGTTGTGGGGCGCCAGACTGTGCTGGCATACTCGATTATTGGTCGAGTGATTGACTGGTATGTGTGTGTAGCATAAGTGGGCAGCCTCCCGGATTTTGGGGGGTATACCCGACCCCCAAAATTTGGGGGGGGCTGTCCCGAAAATTTTTTTTGGGGTATATCTCAAATACCCCATTTTTAGAGTTTTTAGTACTGGGACTGGGACCACCCAAATTTTAGGGAGATGAGGTGTCCTTGGTACCCCAAAATTAGGGAAAGTGTCGGCTATAATCTGGATTTTTGGGGGTATAACCCCCCAACCTCCCCCCATGCCATAGGGTTGGTTGGCATAGCCAGAGTTTTCAAGTGATTTCCTCCAGGAATGCTGCTGCCTTTGCGGGTTGAAACCATAGGTCTTCTGCTTTTAGTGTGGTAGGATTTTTGATGCAGTTGAAAAGGTGGTGGACATCATGCGGTTTCTGGTGGCATTTTGGGCATTCATTTTTGATTAGTGGGTTTATTCTTGATTTGTATGAATTTAGATGATGACAAAATCCGGATCTTAGTTGTGACAGGAGTGCTCTTAGTTTTCTTGGAAGGTGTTGTTCGCTTTTGTGTATTTCATGGGGTTTGCTTTTTAGTAGAGGATTGGGTTGGAGTTGAGATAGAGATTCTTTTACAAAATAGGTGTGAATGTTAGTCCTGATGGCTTTTTCGGTGAGATTTGGGTTGAAGAAACTTTCTGCTATGGGGCCATACTTTGATTGGAGGGTGTGTTTCATTTCTCTTGGCCTAGATTTGTTTGCTGTGATTTTGTTGGATGGGTGAGTCTGTTGCATAGTCTTGGCAAGAAATTGTGTTGCAAGAAGAGATGTGTGATTTTCAATTGGTAGTACTTTGGTTTCTTAATGAAGATGATCTAGTGAGGCCATTTTGTGGCATCCAGTTGCTATCCTGAGGGCTGAGTTTTGTGTTGATTGGAGTTTCTGGTAATGGGATTTTGAGAGGTTTGGTGACCATATTGGTGTTCCGTAGTTGAGGATGGGTCGCCCTATAGCTTTGTATGAGGCTACTATTGTTTCTTTTTGTTGTCCCCAGCTGGTCCCAGCTAGGGCTTTGAGGATGCTATTGCGTCTAGATGCCTTGTTGTTGATGGTGGTGATGTGGTTGTTGAAGGTTAGTTTTGGATCGAAAGTGACACCTAGGATTTTGGGATTTTTGTTGAGCGGTAAAAGTTGGTTTTGTATGCCATAGGGCGCCAGACTGTGCTGGCATACTCGATTATTGGTCGAGTGATTGACTGGTATGTGTGTGTAGCATAAATGGGCAGCCTCCCGGATTTCGGGGGTATACCCGACCCCCAAAATTTGGGGGGGTGTCCCGAAAAATTTTTTTGGGGTATATCTCAAATACCCCATTTTTAGAGTTTTTAGTACTGGGACCACCCAAATTTTAGGGGGATGAGGTGTCCGGGGTACCCCAAAATTAGGGAAAGTTTCGGCTATAATCTGGATTTTTGGGGGTATAACCCCCAATCTCCCCCCATGCCATAGGTGGGCAGCCTACCGGATTTTGGGGGTATACCAGACCCCTGAAATTTGGGGGGGGGTCCCGAAAATTTTTTTTAGGTATACCTCAAATACCCCATTTTTAGCGTTTTTAGTACTGGGACTGGGACCCCCAAATTTTAGGGGGGTATCCGGGGTAACCCGAAATTTTAGGGGGGGGTGTCGGCTATAATCGGGATTTCGGGGGTATAACCCCCAGCCCCAATCCCCCCCCAGCCCAGGCATAGGTGTTTTTGGTCGGGTCCGCTAGGGGGGGTCCACCTCCGGGTGGAAGGCCAAAATTTTTTAGGGGGTTGGGTCCAGGGGGTCCGGACCCCCCTGGCTTTTTAGGAGGGGTCGACCCCGAGTGCGAGATTTGAAGTTTAGGGGGGTCAGGGTCAGGGGGGCACGGGGGGGGGGGGGGGGGGGGGGGCTTAACCCCCCCCGTCCCCCGAGAAGGGTAACCCCCCCCCCCCACTCAGAAGGGGGGGGGGGGAGAAAAAACCCCCCCCCCAAGAAAAAAAAAAAAAAACAAAAACCAACGCCCCAAACAAACCAAAAAAAGCAAAAAAAGCAAAAACAAAAAAACAACACCACAAAAAAAAAAAAAACAAAAAAAAAAACCCCCCCCCCCAACCCCCCCCCACGACCAACGCCCATGTTGGGTCAGGGGGGTCCAATTTTTTAGCAAAATTTTTTTAACTCAATAATTTAAGTGTTTTTAGGTCTAATATTAAATTTTATGTATTAAAACAGCCTATTTAGGCCTAAAAAGTATATTTAAACACTGTTTTTAACTAAAAAACCGTGTTTTTGACAGTAAATAAAAAATATACTTCCAAATTGGTCGGGAGGGGGGGGAGGGGGGTCAGCCTCGCTAGGGGGGGTCATGTGCCCAGGTATGGTGTGTAGTGTAAGTGTTTCTTTTGGTTTACCCCAAGATATTGCTGTGAGTGCGTTAATGATTTTGAGTGTTTTGCGTGCTTTGCTGTGTGTATTTACGATATGTGTGTTGAATGTGAGCTTGGGATCAAAAGTGAGCCACAAGATTTTCGGGTTTTTGGTTGTAATGAGTGTTGTGTTGTGTTGTTTATTTGTAGTGATAGTTGTATGTTGTACTCTGCAGGGTCTGGTGTGAATAGCATGGGCAGCCTCCTGGATTTGGGCGGGGGTATACCCGACCCCCGAAATTTTGGGGGGTGTCCCGAAAGTTTTTTTGATGTATACCTTAAATACCCCATTTTTAGTGCTTTAATACTAGGACCCAATGGATGTTGTTTTGCTTGCATTTAGTGTGAGTTTGTTGTTGTCTGTCCATGCTTGTATTGTATTGCGTGTAAGTATGGTTGTATTTGTTGCTGTGCTATGTGGTGGTTTGGGTGTGATGCGTATATTGTGATTTCGTCTGCATATGTTATGATGATGTGTACGTTTGGTGGTGGTGCTGGAATGTCTGCAGTGTAGTATAGGTGTTTTTGGTCGGGTCGGCTAGGGGGGTCCACGTCTACCCCGGATGGAAAGCCAAAATTATGTAGGGGGGTGTCCGGACCCCCCTGGCTTTTTTTAGGGGAGGTCAACCCCGGGTGCAAGATTTCAAATTTAAGGGGGGGGGGTCAGATGGGTACAATTTTTTAACAAAATATTTTAAACTCAATATTTTAAGTGTTTTTAGGTCCAATATTGAATTTTATGTACTAAAACCACTTATTTAGGCCTAAAAAGTGTATTTAAACACTGTTTTTAACTAAAAAACCGCGTTTTTGACAGTAAATAAAAAATATACTTCCATTGTGGTCGGGCCAGGGGGGGGTGGAGGGTGATAAACGTGGCTAGGTGGGGGCAGGGCGGACCGCTCTCGAGCTTTAGGTGGAGGGGGGCCCATAGGTGGGCAGAGGGGGGGGGGGGTTGGGGGAGGGTTATACCCAGAATTTCGGATTTTGCTGACACCCCCCTTAAATTTTAAATTTGGGGTACCCGGGACACCCCCCCCAAATTCGCCTCCCGGAGAAAAATTTTTAAGCGTTATAAAAGGACTAAAAAAATTTTCCGCGCTTCACGCGGAGTATTTATTTTCTTGTTTATGTCATATACTTCATTTTTTTCTCTTATTATTCAACAAACATTAATTAAACATTATTAACCTTTTATTAACGTTTTAAACACCTGAGCAAT
>JASAMX010021555.1:0-13464 GCA_030248175.1 Microlaimidae sp. YZB2_3
CTAATTTTAACATAACTCAGACACTTGATTTATAATGTTAAACTATTAAAATGTTTAGAAAACTGTATATCAGTGACGTCATCACTAGAGTTGATTCAGTGAAAAAAACCTGGGTCACAAAAAACAAAAACAAAACTACCATTTACTAAGCTCTTAGCGCAAGTAAACCTTTCCGATTATCTCCTACTGTATGTTCGTTCACTGAATTTCTTTAAATGACGTGTTTAATGCGCGCGTTTGTTTTGATTTTTAGGGCTGGTTCATACTTATGACAAAAGTTCAAAGGACTTTTGTCCTTTGGACTTCCAAAGGACAAAATCCAAAGGACAACGTATTCATACTTCTTGTCCTTTGGACTTTTTCCTTTGGATTTTGTCCTTTGGACTTTGTCCAAAGGACAAATTCTAAGTAGCGTTCATACTTCGTCCAAAGGCAAAAATCCAAAGGACGTTTTGGCTTGTCCAAAGGGCGTTTTGGCTTTTATAAAATTGTCCTTTGGACTTTGTCCAAAGGACGTTTTGTCATAAGTATGAACCAGGCCTTAAAGAAAAATTTGTTCACAATTCTTAATTACTTTTAAAACGTTTGGTACTCTTCACATCAATCGGGCGCAATTTTTGGGGCTTTCGTTGGAATTTTTTGTTCTCGGAACTGCAAATAATAAATACTGGACACAATAATCCGTTTTTTCTTGGTAAACTTTGTAATATTCATCTTTCTTCTTCTTTTTATTATTATTCTGGGTCATATTTTTAAAATCCACATCCCTCGTTTTTACTGACTGATTAGAACTTAACAACATAAACTCATTGGAAAGGGCAGCAAATTGCGCAACTTTTTTATGTATTCGTTATTAATTTATCAAATAACAATTTAAAAATAAGCGAAAATATATCTTCTGACAGCTCAAAACAAACCTTCCGGCGACAATCAATGAGCCTGCTAAGTCTTGTAAATCGCGCAACAACAGAAGAAGGCTGTCCGCGCATGGTTTATTATTTTCCGCGACCGCTCCAGTATCATCTAAAGTTCGCAATAAAAACCAATAAAACACGTTTTTTTTGGTTTATTGCTTAGAATATTAACTGTACGCGTGGTATCTGGACGGGATGGCCACATGTTAACAACCCTGTGAATAGGCTTTAATAATTATCAGAAAGCTTATTTGGACTAATTTAACTTTAAATCAAAATCAGAAATTTTACTAAATATCGGTCCATAAATAAGCAACTTCTGATTTTGGAGAACTGCCAAGCAGTCCATTTATAAATATTTGGAATAGCTAAAACCATAGGTCACCGACCTCCGACAGCTAGGGGTCCACACCCCGGGGTGTTTTGGTTTTTGACCTCTAGGGGGGTGTTAAGGGAGGTGTTTTTTATCAAATCAAGTCTTTAGGGGGTGTGGGGTTTTTTGGTCTTTATAGAGGGGGGTTTTGGTGGTCTGGGGAGTGGGCCTTAGGGGGGGGGGTCTGAGGTCTTAGGGGTGTGCCACCTCCCCTACCACCACCCCCCATCGGTGACCTATGGCTAAAACATAAATAAAATTATTAAAATCTTTCAAAAAATGAAAATTAAGAGGTTTGTTTAACTTTTGTTTTAAATTATAGTATTTATTTATAATTCTGCTTATTTTAAAAAAAACCGCAATTGATTCTTGTTTATTGTTATTTTTATAATCGTTGTAAATGAAACAATAAAAAAATGAATATTTTTACAAAAGCAAATTGCAAATCGACCTATCTTTTTAAGAAAAAGCAGAAAAATTGAATGGTCATTATTTCAAACTAATATCAGTTTACGGATTTTATGGAAAACCTTGACTTGCTAGCTTTGGCGCTTCCAGACAGCCTATGGGTTTAGTCGAGATAACGCTGAATGGATTATACTAAATTAACATCTGGTATTTGCAGTTTTTCATTAAACAAAACATCATAGATCATGATAATAATTTTTGTTATACAAATTACGCAACCCAATTATAGTTTTTCTATAGTTAAATGAAATGACAATTAAAAACATCATGCTCACAACAATCTTTGACAATCTGGAAATCATACCACTTTTTTCAAACTCAAACTTAGTTGTTTCTAACACAAACTTCTAATTAAAAAAACGGCGATTTCGCGATTTTTAAAGACTGCTGCGTATTTCTTTTTAATTGTCGCACCATCTGACTTTAATTATCGATCAACTGCATATGCAAGATGCTAATTTACTATGGACCTACCTAACCTAGCATACAAAATTCGGGTCGGGGGTTCTGCTATAAAACTTATTTCTTCTTGGACAAGACGAATTTCATTGTAGTATTTTTTAAACTACTGAAAATAATAAAATATTTTTAGTCCAAATTTTTTGACGGCTTTATGTATTAAGCCATTTTAAGCAGTTTTTTGTAATTAATCGAACCAACTTACATAATGAAAAACCTTAGTTACGCACAAAAAATAGCTTAAAACAATGGTCAAAAATTACAAAAATTATGGAATTTTTTAATATTGTTGTTAAATTTTCTGCTTCTGAGACAATTGCGTTAAAATTTCACGTGGACAGCTTCCCAGATTTAGGGGCGGGATATATTCGACTCCCAAATGGGGGGGTGTCCCAAATTGTTTTTGGGGTTTACCTTAAATACCTCATTTTTAACTTTATTAGCACTGGGCCTCCCAGATTTGGAGGCGGCGTATACTGTACTCCAAATTTGGGAAGGGGAGGTGTCCCTAAATTTTTTTGGGGTATACTTTAAATACATTTTTAGCGCTTTTAGTACTTTAAGAAAAGGGATGTCCATGGTACCCCCAAACTTTAGGGAGGGAGGCAATTTTAAGGTCTTTAGGAGAGGTATAATCCCGCCCACCTATGATTAAAATTATTTATTTCGTAACAAATTTTAATTTCGAAGCGGAACCGCCGACCCAAAATTTTGTTATGCTAGGCACGTACATAGTGCACATATGATTACTTCGCACCACTCCACATTTTTTCTGTTCAAACATATCCACGGTCACGGGCGTATTACGCCACCCGTGCGGAATCCGCCACCTATTCCCAGACCTGTGCACGATCTGAAAATGTCCCCCCGCTTTATTGGAGGATTTGCCCTCCCCGTGAAAAAATGAAAAATTACCCAAAAATTATGACGCCATTTTTTACCTAATATGACGCCATAATCGCGAAATTTTTGCAGTTTTTAGCTTTTTTTAATGCATTTTAAGCCAATTTAGAACTATTTTTACCTTATTTTCGCTTTTTTGTCCTTTTTTTCTTTCTCCCATGCTTGCGCCCCCCGTTTTGGAATTGTCCCCCCAATAAAACCCCCGGGGGGGGGGAGTGCACAGGTCTGTATTCCTGCTCTAAGAATATTATTTCATTTTAATTACGAGAACCGCCGAGGATGGGCAATGCACATTTAATGCCGAAACTTTTTAAAGTGCAAAATTAATATTTTTAGAAAACCCTCCGTAGTAAATTGAACCGGCGAGTATTGTTTCTAAAGAATATTTCGTGCGGTTAGGAAAAATGTTTTGATTAGTTTTAACTTTCCTGATTAGTATTCCCCGAGTGTTGCAAGGAACGCTTTGATTCCGTAAATTTCCGTTCCCATACCACTTGGAGAGCGACTGGTAGAGAGAGTGGCAGCAGCAATAAAATAAACCGTTTCAAACACAACAGGGATAAGAGTGTTTTTAGAAGGGCTTACAGAAGAACAATAATAAAAAAATATTTCACACTTCTGTAATAATCGCGAAGAATTAAAACGCATTCAAAAAAATGGAAAGTTAAAACAAAAAACATCTACCTCATACGATTACTGACTGCAGTATTAAGAAATAGCAATCGTGGCAACTTGAAATAAAAAAATAAATAGGCGCTGTCGAGACAGACGTAAAGAAAATTTTATCAAACAGTTTATGGCAGATAGCTCGTCAGTTTGAGCAAGAAGCGTTAAAGGAATGTAAACTTCGGAATTTCACTGTCGTCAATCTTATGTAAACAACGTTAACCACACAATCATTGTGACAAATGCTAAGTAAAAAAACCACAAATTTTGATAATATATTTTATGTTAATAAATGAAAGTATTACAGTATTACAATTTTTTAAACAAGCTAGCACCTGTGTAAAACCCCACTATTCTTATATACAAAGCTTAGTTTTAAACATATCACAAATTTTGACGCAAAGGCTATAACACACAATAATCACAGACAAGTCTTTAAATAATTTTCTTTAAAATTATCTGGCGATTCTTTTGTAGAACAATATGTAAGCATTTTTGGTCTAAATAAAAAAGATTATGAATAAAAGGGAATTCAGTTTAACACTGCGGTGAACAGCATACATGGGCAAGTTGGTCCGGAGTGGGGGGGTTAAACCCCAAATTAGGGGGGGGGGGGTTAAAATCCGAGAAACGCAAAATACCCATATCGTTTTTTTTCTGGAGTGCATTTTACCCATATCGTTTTTTGATTTTGAAGGAAAAATAGGTTAAAAACACTAATTTTAGGTCAAAAAGCCCTTTTTATTGCATTTTTGAGCTTTTTATTGCTTAAAACATTCATTTTGACCTCAAAACTTAAGTTTGGAGGCAGTTAGAAGTCATTTTAAAGACATTTTTTTTCTTCATTTTTCCAAAACTGGGGGGGTTAACTTTTTCTCCCCCCCCCACTTCTGAGTCGGGGGGGGGGGTTAAACCCCACTTCTCAGAATTTGGGGGGGTTAACCCCCCCCCAACCCCCCCCCCCCGTGCCCATGTATGGTGAACAGGCTTACACACGAATACCCAGCATTTAGAATTGGAGTTTTTGTTGCTGCAAAACCCATATTACTACTTGGAAAAAAGTTTCTAATGAATTTTTTATGGACTTTCAAATAATGCTTTAACACTTCAAATTTTTGCCACGTCATTTTAAGTTTAATTTTAGTGATTAATCCGTTTCTATAAAAGCCTTTTTACCCAGATTTGTTAGAAGAGCCAACTCTGACGGCAGAATAATAATGCGCACTAAGACTTTTGTTCGTTATGTGATCGTAATAAAGTAATTTTTCTTATCTTTTCTTACGTAAAATTACTTAATTGTAGTTATACCACCTTGGTAAAACCTTCGTTTAACGTCGGTGGTTTGGTAAAGTTTATCACAGGAACGGATTAAAGTTTCCAAATAACACAATAATAGCTTCACTTCTGCTTGATAAATTACCAAATTCACAACTTGTTGGGACAAAAAACTTTGCGGAATTTTACGATTTAGAAAGATCATAACTGAATTGTATCGCTCCCTACAATAAACTTGACGGTGATTTTTACACCTTAAAATTTTACTGCCCACTTACTGCGACTATCTGTTAGTGACTGCGACTGCGCTCATATTTTGTATATCGTACTGTTAAAATTATAAAAATATCAAAGCTTTATAAAATCATCGTTATTTATTTGTCGTTTAATTAAAAAAATTACTTTTACAGCCCCGTAGTTTATAGCTCGTACATCATCATCGTCATACTGATACCAAGATTTTGTTTTATCATTCTGACAAAAGGCTGTATAGTGACCGCCTCCCATGCTTCCGAAATGGTTCTAAAAAAACTAGCGTACGTATGATTAAATCATATCTAGAATCAGGTTGATCCGGCGGCGTAAACGTAAAAGGTGCAGTCAAACCAGCTCCAATTTTCCCAACCAAAGGCTTATAAAATGTCTTTAATTTGTAGCTCTTGGTCCCAAAATTCAGACTTTTTACATTTGGCATTTTGGCACCTTTCAGCTTCTTTAATAAAATGTTTTTCTTTAAGTTTAAAAAAAATGTTTTTTTAAAGTTTTTGAAAATAGGTTTTTTTCTCGGTGCTATGTTATTTGGATTTTGTTTTTCTAATTTTTTGATATTGGAGCCAATTTCCCATGGCTCTAGTGTCCCGTAACCATATTGAGGTTGAGTGAGGTAGTAACCATATTAATTTTTTGGGAGTATTTACGCACATGGTAAACTAAACCATATATAAATTGGTTTGATAAGACAAAATAGTCAGCTATTAAAACTCACGAATGTATTATTCTCAAAAATAAAATAGATTAGGTAATCTAAAAATTAAAATCACATAAAATTATGAAGTATCCAATAAAACTTTCTTTTAAGTTTTCAAAGAACGAATCAAGATTTGTTTTATAACTCAGTAACTAAAAATCATTTAAGGTAAAATAAGATGGGGATTTCAATAAATTTTTTGCTTTTTCAAGCTCATTATTAGCATTGCACGTTTCTCTGCACTTTAAACACTAATCTAAAAAACTTACACAGACTGCATAAAGCTCGTAACTATTGGCGCTTGGTTCAGCATAATTGCTTTCTGGGTGAACAAAATTTGTTAGTTGCAGAGTGCTGGTAACAGGAAAATCTACCATATCTTCGATTTTTCTTCCTCTGCTTCCAAAGCTTTCAAATCTAAGATTTCATATCAATCATATCATATTATTATACTAATTTATAACGACGGTTCATGAGATAGTAATTCAATTTTACCAGCTATGACCATAGATGAACAAGGGGGGGAGGTACGGTGGGGTCCACCCCCCAAGTCTCGAAATTTTGGGGCCCCTCCATAGAAAAACATCCAGCCCCCACGAATTTTCGAATTTTTTACCCCTGACCCTTTTCTAAATTTTGAAATCTGACCCCCTCCCCTCTCGAGAAAATTTTAAGTATTCTTTATACTAAATTTTCTTCACAAAAACGTGAATTTTTAACACAAATCCATGTTTTTATACCCTTTTTATACATGAATATCGCTTTTTATTCAATAAAATGCGGTATTTTCCTATAAAAAACTATTATTCAACCTTTAATGGTTTAAAAGTATTTTGCTTCGGAAATTGGACCCCACTTGACCCTCCTCTAGGTTTCAAAATCTTCCACCCCGTGTCGACCCCCCCCCCTAGAAAGCTAGGGGGGTTCGACCCCTCTAGAGTTTGAAATGTCATTTACCCGAGATAAACACCCCCCCCCCCAGCTTTTTGACCGTGTTCATCTATGGCTATGACTCATTTAAATCGTTAATTTTTACGTATGTACCTAATCTAAAAGTTTTAGCTAATTTAAGTTTTTATATTATTTAGTTTTAATTAAAAAACTAAGTAGTTATTGATTATAATATTAAAAAATACTGTTCTTTAGTTAGAGGTAAAGTTTTTAATTTAGTTTTTGACACTCTAATTAGAGATAATAAAACAGAAAATAGATTACCGTTTTAAATGCACTACAAGTATAGATGGTAATTTCCAAAAATCTATTTTTTTAGTAGCATTTCTTAAACCTCTACAAGTAGGACATTTCCATTGCGCGTCTCCTTCCATTGGCTCTTTCGCCATGTGAAGTTCAAAACAATTCTACAATAACAAGTATTGTTGATGAAAACAATTTATATAATAAAAAAATTATAAAACAACATCCAGCTATCACACAACGTCAGCCATTATTTATAAAAAACTGCGTTTTTAAAACAGGTTGTTTTACACAGGCGCACGCGAGGGCCAAAAACTTCGGTAACTTTTTTAAATGTTTTAGAACGCAATTAAACGTAAAAGAACATTGGTTTATGACGTCTTTTTTTATTTACTTTTGCGACTAGTGGACGGTTGTAGATTAAAAAGTAAAAGTCATTGAACAAAAAAAAAGTGCAGTAGAGAAAAATATTGGTATACTGAAACAATCCTTTGCCTAAAAATTTAAAATCCTCTTTTTTATTTAGCAATTATAAATAATATCAAAAACTAAAAGAACATTGCTTTGTTACGAATGAAGTTTTTTTTATCATATCTTATCGTATTTTAATCATAATATTTGATGTTTGATCATTGATTCACATTTTACATAAAATAACTTACCATAAGCGAACAGGTAGAACCAACTGGTAATTCCAATGAGACCGTGGTAAAGGTATCAAAAGTACGGCTATAAGTACCGCAGGAACCACACCTCACTGTTGATAAAAGTTGACCCTAAAGTAATGACGATAATAAATACTGATGAAAATCACGTAAAAGCGCGATTTTGCAATCAAGCTCAAATAATAATATTTTTTATACAACAGGTTACAAAAGCAATAAACAAAATCTTAAAAATGCAAACACGGAAAAGAAATTGAAAAGAAATTATACAAAAAAACGTCACGCCAGGTCCCAGGGTTTCATTGGTTTTTTTTTTGGGGGGGGGACGGATTTTAGTACAAAATTTTTTTCGGTGTTTCACAAAAAAGATTTAGAGACCTTTCAGACCCCCTGGCTACACCCACACTCACTGTAAACCAAAGCAGATGTGCAGCTTCATCTCCAGGGTGATGGGGAAAATATCCCTTCTCAAATTCTGAGGAAGCAAAAAAATTTGTAAGGGTCCCTTACCAAAAAAATTGAGAAAATATTTTTTCCCATAAAAGTTTTCCTGCGGCATACTTAATGCATAAAAACGCAAAAAAAATGTTCTGCTTCGCAGACATTGTTGTTGTCCTTTGCTAGTAACTAGAGTTTCGTTCAACTCTGATTGGTTCCATCCAGCACGTTCCTCGCTTTGCTCACCCCCTCTTCCCACTCTCAAAGGAGATCAGCAACCGCTGCGGGGTTCGCCCAAAAGTCCTCTGGTCTCAAGGTCGTGTTAATATGTGCGCATGTGAAAAGATGTTGTGTTGTGTGTATTTGTATTTTGCATAGCGAGCAGTTTGGTGGGTGATGTGTATTGTGTGGGATTGAGTTTGTGTAGGTAAGAGTAGAGGAAAGGAGATTTTTCCGCCCTGAGTTGGGCGAGGGTTCTCCTGACCCCGCGAGGAAGATTTTCTTCCCTGCAAACATTGTTCTTCATTAATATCAAAGATACCAATTTCTAGACTTTACTCAATCAGTGAATAGATGATAATATTTGTAGCGAAAATTCCTGTTCTTTGTATATAATATTTTACTACATCCAGTTAAAAAATATTCATTAATTGCATTTTATTCCTCAACCATTATTTAAAATTACTATAATCCTGCTAGTAATGGCGTGTTTAAAACTGAAGCAGCCATCCCCATCCCCAAATACAGCGAAGCTAGATTTGTTTGTAAGGGGAGATTAGATTGTTTTGTCTTTCATTTTAGAAGAGAAAAAAATTGTTTAAATACTAGTTGAGAAACATTTCTGATGCATTCCAAAAGTATATAAACAGTCAAAAACCCAAAATTTTCCCGTTTCGCGGGAAGTTTAAATGGCCTTATGGCTTTCAATAGTCAAGGCATATACATGTTTAAACTACTATAAATAACTAGAAAGGCGAGGGCCCTACGGGCCCTCTCCTTTCTAGTTTTATATATCGATGTTCGGTATAATTAAAATTAATATCCACATTAATAATAGTACCAGTAACGTTTTGAAACATAAAGCAAACAAATTTACTAATTTATTAAATCGTTTAAACTGCACCATTGGTTAACTGTAAGTAAAATCATATTATTTTACAAAATATAAGTATATTCGTAGTTTTAAGGGCATATAACTTAACTTATTCTGTTGAATGTTAGCAATTTTTTATTGCATTAAAACATAATTAAAGTAAGTTCATTAAATGGAAAAGAATTTGACCTATTTAAAGAGGATAAAACCAATTTCAATATTTTAAATCAAAGCGAAAAATCAACTTTAAAGAGTACAAAAAATGCTTAAAACTGTATTCCAAATTATCTTTAACTTAAGATGGTAAATGTTTAAAATCTTTTGTGTATTT
Organism: Microlaimidae sp. YZB2_3; assembly: GCA_030248175.1. Classification (NCBI taxonomy): domain Eukaryota; kingdom Metazoa; phylum Nematoda; class Chromadorea; order Desmodorida; family Microlaimidae; species Microlaimidae sp. YZB2_3. The sequence continues at coordinate 9,747 of JASAMX010021555.1, forward strand.
TATTTGCGATCTATTTTAATTGGTTTACACGCTTTTTAATGTTGTAAAAATATTGTTTTTCTCAACGTTGCAACAGTAGCACTACTCACACATTCTTTCGGGACCGTCCTTTCGTACCCCACCTCATTCCTGAGACTGTCGTGTTGTAGGACCGTTGTGTCGCAGGATCGTCGTTTCACGCTCTCATTCATTTTATTTTATTTTCTGGTCGAAATTAAACTATTTAAATTTATAAATTTCTGGCGATCAATGCTTTGTTTCATCAAAATAAGTAAAAATAATAATATAAAAGCAATCAAAAAGTACTTTATGATCTTTCAGGGTGATTTATTGAATAAGAACTTTGCTTTTATAATTTAAAAAACAATCTGTTTTTGATTAGTCTTTTATTACGCACGTGTGCAATTCACCAGACCTGTGTACTCCCCCCCCCCGAGGTTTTATTGGGTGGGGGCAATTCCAAAACGGGGGGGGGGCAACTTTTTTGAAATGGTGGGACTGTCCTGTCGCTCTCCTAATTACTTATTTACTGGTGAAAATTAAACTGTAAATTTGAGTTTTTGGCGATCAAGGCCTTGTTCATCAAATTAAATCAAAATAATTTAAAAGCAGTTAAAAAAGTACTTATGATCTTTCATATGGTAATTTTTGAATTAACAGCTTTGCTTTTACAATTTAAGAAAAATCTCCTTTTTGATTAGTTTTTTTTTAACGCACGTGTGCAATCCACTAAAAAATTCTCATGTTCTTAGGTTTCCGGAAATCTCCTTACCAGTTTTACACAAATAAAAAAAATCAAGACAATTTTTTTAATTTAAACTATTCAATCTGCATCCAATAAAAATAAAAAAATAGGATTTTGAAAACAAAATTTAAAATATTATGACAATTTTATGCTTAAAACATGTTTTTTAATTTTAAAATAATAATTTATCGAGTTTATTAAAATAAAACATCAATTTGTGTATTTTTAGTATTATTGCTTAAGCCTAAACCAGCGTTTAATGTGCTATGTATGTGATTTTTCTTTAAAAAAACTTTATTTTTGCATATTTTTATAAATTTTTTTGTTAAAAAAGGTTTTTTGCTCCAAGTTATTTGAACTTGTATTTAATTTCGGTCAAATATTGTAAATTATTTTGTTACGTACAGAAACTTTGCCTAAAAAAGTATCGCGTTTTGTTTATTCATTTTTTACGCGCAATCGATTAAAAAAATCCTTGTGTTCTTAGCTTTCAAAAAATCTAGTTTTAAACACATCAAAATATAGGATTAAATTATTGAAAATCTGAAAAATTGCCCTTCTCCTTGTAATAATGGTGCACAGGAAAAAAAAATCGAAATTTATTTTAGCGATTTTTAAAGAATTCCCCCATTAATAATTGGTGAACAGAATAAAAAAACTGAAATTTATTTGAACAGTTTTTAAGGAATTCCCCCTGGCTTAATAATGTTGCACAGAATAAAAAAATCGAAAATTATTTGAACGATATTTGATGAATCTCCCCCTGGCTTAATAATGTTGTACATAAAAAAAATCGAAAATTATTGAACGATATTTGATGAATTTCCCCCTGGCTTAATAATGTTGTACATAAAAAAAAATCGAAACTTATTTTTTGAACGATTTTTTAAAGATTTTCCCCCTCTTAATAATGGTGCACAGAAAAAAATAGAAATTTATTTGAACGATTCTTAAAAAATTTTTCCCTCTTAATAATGAAATTTACTTGAACGATTTTTAAAGAATTTATCCCTCTTAATAATGGTGCACAGAATAAAAAAAAATCGAAAATTGTTTGAACGATATTTGATGAATCTCCCCCTGGCTTAATAATGTTTTACATAAAAAAAAATCGAAAATTATTTGAACGATATTTGATGAATCTCTCCCTGGCTTAATAATGTTGTACATAAAAAAAATCGAAACTTCTTTTTTAAACGATTTTTTAAAGATTTTCCCCTCTCTTAATAATGGTGCACAGAAAAAAATCGAAATTTATTTGAACGATTCTTAAAAAGTTTTTCCCTCTTAATAATGGTGCACAGAATACAAAAATCAAAATTTATTTGAACAGTTTTTAAACAATTCCCTCTGGCTTAATAATTTTGCACAGGAAAAAAGCAAAATTTTAATAATGTATAGTTCACAGAGAGAAAAAAATCGAAATTTATTTGAACGATTTCTGAAAAATTCCTCCCCTCCCCCTCTTAATAATAATGCACAAAAAAGAATCAAAATTTATTTTAACGCTGTATAAAGAATTTCCCCTTCCTCTTGTAATAAACCACCCCCCTTCTTTTTCTTCCCTTCTTTCCTCCTTTCCTCCCTCCTTCCCTTCTTTTTCTTTTCCTTCCCCCTCTTCCCCCCCCCCCCCCCCCCCCCCCCCCCCCGCCCCCCCCCCCCCCCCCCCCGGGGGGGGGGGGGTGATCCACAGAAAAAAAAATCGAAATTTATTTTAACAGTTTTTGAGGAATTTCCCCTTGGCTTAATAATGTTGCACAGAAAAAAAAAATCAAAATTTATTTGAACGATTTTTGAAGATTTTCCCCCTGCTTGCATCAAAAAAGAATCAAAATCCATTTTAACGCTTTATAAAGAAATTTCCCTTCCTTTTGTAATAATGGTACACAGAAGAAAAAATCGAAATTTATTTGAACAGTTTTTAATGAATTCCCCCTTGGCTTAATAATGTTGCACAGAAAAAAAATCGAAATTTATTTGAACGATTTTTGAAGATTCTCCTCCTGCTTTTTAATAATGTATAGTTCCAGAGAGAAAGAAAATCGAAATTTATTTGAACGATTTCTGAAAAATGCCTCCCCCTCTTAGTAATGATGCACAAAAAAGAATCAAAATTTATTTTAACGCTTTATAAAGAATTTCCCCTTCCTTTTGTAATAATGGTGCACAGAAAAAAAATCGAAATTTATTTGAACAGTTTTTAAGGTTTTTAAGGAATTCCCCCTGGCTTAATAATGTTGCACCAAAAAAAATCGAAATTTACTTGAACGATTTTTAAAGAATTTACCCCTCCTAATAGTGGTGCACAGAATAAAAAAATCGAAGATTATTTGAACGATATTTGATGAATCTCCCCGGGGCTTAATAATGTTATACCCCCTAGCGCCCCCCGGGGGGTCAAATCAAAAAACGGAGGTCGGATTCGTAATTAGGACCTACGAAAACCCCGGAGTACGTGTTTTGAGGTAAAACTGGTATATAGTCAGAATGCCCCCCAAGAGGGGGAGTTGCACGTGCACCTTCCTAGCGCCTTCCCCCCCGGGTCAAATCGAAAAACAGAGGTCCGATTCGTAATCAGGACCTATAAAAACCCCCAAAAACGTGTTTTGAGGTGGTTTTGAGGTAAAACCGGTATATAGTCAGAATGCCCCCAAGGGGGGGAGTTGCACCCCCTAGCGCCCCCCCCTGAGGTCAAATCGAAAAACGGAGGTCGGATTTGTAATCAGGACCTACAAAAACCCCTGAGTACGTGTTTTGAGGTGGTTTTGAGGAAAAACTGGTATATAGTCAGAATGCCCCATAAAGGGGGGGGGGTTGCACCCCCCTAGCGCCCCCCGGGGAGTGAAATCAAAAAACGGAGGTCGGATCATAATCAGGACCTAAGAAAATCCCCAAAAACGTGTTTTGAGGTGGTTTTGAGGTAAAACCGGTATATAGTCAGAATGCCCTGGGGGGTTGCACCCCTTGCGCTCC
>JASAMX010021559.1:0-12973 GCA_030248175.1 Microlaimidae sp. YZB2_3
GGAGTTAAAATCCGAGAAACGCAAAATAGCCATATCGTTTTTTTCTGGAGTGCATTTTACTCTTATCGTTTTTCGATTTTGAAGGAAAAAAAGGTAAAAAAAACGCTAATTTTAGGTTTAAAAGTCTTTTTATTGCATTTTTGAGCTTTTTATTGCTTAAAACATTCATTTTGACCTCAAAACTTAAGTTTGGAGGCAGTTAGAAGTCATTTTAAAGACATTTTTTTCTTCATTTTTCCAAAATTGGGGGGTTAACCTTTTCTCCCCCCCACTTCTGAGTGGGGAGGGGGGGTTAAGCCCCCTTTTCAAAATTTGGGGGGTTAACCCCCCCGTGCCCATATATAATCTGAAAGGTCTCTAAATTCCTTTTTTGTGAAATCCAGGCTCTGCCAATGTGCGCTAATGGAATTTGTAACTAAGAAAACATGTTTTTATTGCTAAAAACATTAGATAATAGGTTATTAGGCCAAAAAAAGTGTATTATACAGCTTTATCTACGTTTATCCCTGCTTTTTTAACGTTTTAAAAAATTAAGGGGGCCCCCCAAAATTTAGGGGGGAGGAAGGGGGCGGAGCCCCCCCCCCCGAAATTTTTTTGTACTACAATCCGCCCCCCTAAAATGAAACTCTGGCTATGTCCCTGTTCTCGGTCACCAATGTCATGGCCCTCCTGCCTCACCCATGAAACCCGGGGGGTAGTGCAAAAATTGGGTTACGTATACCTACCCTTTCAATTACAATTGGTGGAATATGTGTAGAAGATTCTAAATTTATTCCTTGTAAAAGCTCCACTTGATACTTGTTTAGAAGTGATTCATCAGGTATAACTTGTAGTAAATTTCTAACGAGGTCAAAAACCGTATCATATTGATCTTTGCCAAATCTAAACGTTAAAAATTATTTCACATAATAATTTAATTACAATATTGTAACTGAAATTCCGGGCTCATCAAGCTTGGAGGGTTTTAAATAAAATTAACACAATATTCAAATTTTAACCTATTTACAAAAAAATAAATATTTTAGATAGCTGCATTTATACCTTAACTGCTATAATCTTATACCTTAACTTAACGTTTGTTTTTTTTTCACTGCTATCTAAGATTTTTAGTGGCCTAAGAATACTCCAGACCTGTGCACTGCCCCCCCGGGGTTAAATAAAACGGGGGGAACAATTCCAAAATGGGGGGGCAATTCCAAAATGGAGGAGGGCACAGGGGGCAACAACTGAAACGGGGGGCAAGCAGGGGGGAAAGAGAAAAAAAGGAGAAAAAAGAAGGGAAAAGGGAAAAAAGGGACAAAAAAAGCGAAAATAAGGTAAAAATAGGTCTAACATGGCTTAAAATACATTGAAATAGGCTAAAAACTGAAAAAATTCGCGATGATGGCGTCATCATAGGTCAAAAATGGCGTCATAATTTTAGGGTACTTATTCATATTTGGCGGGGGGGAAATAAAACGGGGGGCCAAATCCTCCAATTAAACGGGGGGGATTTCCCGACCGTGCACAGGTCTGTCATTTCATAGGTTGACAGGGGTAAAGCATACATGGGCACGGGGGGAGTTGGGGGGGGTTAACCCCCCCCCCAAATTCTGAGAAGTGGGGTTTAACCCCCCCACTCAGAAGTGGGGGGGGGGGATAAAGTTAACCCCCCCCCCCAATTTTGGAAAAATGAAGAAAAAAAATGTCTTTAAAATGACTTCTAACTGCCTCCAAACTTAAGTTTTGAGGTCAAAATGAATGTTTTAAGCAATAAAAAGCTCAAAAATGCAATAAAAAGGGCTTTTTGACCTTAAATTAGGTTTTTTACCTATTTTTTCTTCAAAATCTAAAAACGATATGGTAAAAATGCACTCCATAAAAAAAACGATATGGGTATTTTGCGTTTCTCGGATTTTTACCCCCCCCCCCCCCTAATTTGGGGTTTAACCCCCCCCCACTCCGGACCAACTTGCCCATGTATGGGGTAAAGTGAGAGGGAAGGGAGAGGATAAAACCCAGGCAAAAAGTCTCGGGCGGTTGAGCAGCCGGGCGATAGCAGAGGATAAAACCCGGGCAGTTTAAAAAAATCGTATTTAAATCTACACTTGATTAGAAATTAAGTTATAAAACTTTAGTTTAGTGGTTTTACTACATTTTGGGCAAAAGTTTAAGCATGGATGAACACGGTCAAAAAGCAAGAGGGGGGTGTTTACCCCGGGTAAATGACATTTCAAAATCTAGGAGGGGGTCCTAGGGGGGGGTCGAACCCCCCCTAGCTTTCTAGAGGGGGTCGACCCAGGGTGGAAGATTTTGAATTCTAAAGGGCGGTCAGGTGGGGTCCAATTTCCGAAACAAAATACTTTTAAACCATTAAAGGTTTAATAATAGTTTTTTTATAAGATAATACTACTTTTTATTGAATAAAAAGCGATATTCAGGTATAAAAAAGGTGTAAAAACACGAATTTGTGTAAAAAATTCACGTTTTTGGAAGAAAATTTAGTATAAAAAAGTCTTAAAATTTTCTCGAGAGGGGAGGGGGGTCAGATTTCAAAATCTAGAGGAGGGTCAGGGGTAAAAAATTCGAAAATTTGAGGGGAGGGGAGGGCCCCCCCCCCTTGGATTTTTTCTCGGGGGGGCCCTAAAATTTCGAGGCTAGGGGGGGTGGACCCCACCCTAACCCCCCCCTTGTTCATCTATGAGTTTAAGAATGAAACTTTTCAATACAGCGAGAATTAAATAAAAATAGTTTTACGGCATCATCATAGGTCAGAACGGTTGTGGAAGCTAGGGGGAGTGGTTTACCCGGGGTAAATCGAATTTTGAATTCTAGGAGGGGGTCCCAGGGGGGTCCGCCGGACCGGCAGCCCCACCCCCATCCCCCATGAAATTCAGCAAAGCTGGATTTGTTGTAGGGGGTAAGTATTTACCCCTTTAGGGTAAGTATTTACCCCCCAGACCGCCCCCCCAAAATGAAAAAATGGGCACGCTACTGAGACCCCCTCTGGCTACGCCCATGTATGTATTAATGTATATAATCTTTAATTAAATATAAGATTATGAATTAAAAGGTTTGTGACACTTGACTTTATAATCAAGACAATAAAATAATTACTATTCTATTATTACATAATTATTAAAAAAACTATGATTTCAAAACTATGATTTCTAACCTAATTATAAGAATATATAAACACATTATTTTTAAAAGAATTAAAAAATAAAATTTATAAGTTGCAATGAGGTCTTATTTTAATTTTGCACAGTTTTAAACCATTTATAAGATTTTTTTTACGTGTTTTACGCCAATTTTAAAGAAGCGCGGAATTTTTGGTTGCACCACCCCTAACATTTTGGGTCTTGCCAGAAACCCCCCCCCCACCCTAAAATTTGACCCCCCCCCCCCCCCCCCCCCCTCCCGGGTTAAAAGGTTCCAAGGGGGGGGGGGGGGGGCTTTTTGACGGGGGGGGGAAGGGGGGGGAGAGGGGGGAAAGAAAAAAGAGAAAAAAGGAGAAAAAGAGAAAAAAGAAGGGAAAGGGAAAAGGGAAAAGCGGAATAGGTATAGGTCTAAATGGCTTAAAATACATTGAAATAGGCTAAAAACTGCAAAAATTCGCGATGAGGCGTCATCAGAGGTCATGCCCCCTGCCCACCTATGATTAGGGACTTCATTTTGGCGGGGGGGGGGGCAAAGGGGGGGGGGGAACCCCAAGGGGGGGGGGAGGCGATAAGTATATATAAACATTTTTCTTTAATAGAATTTTAAAAAAAATTAACACACACAAAGATTTCTTTTAAATAATTTTGAAAAATTCTTTTAAGATTGCCTGGCTTTCTTTTTGACTTGTTTTGGCACATAGCCATAAAAATAAGAACCTAATATTTTTGCTTAAAAAATTTTTTTAAATACAAAAAGCAAGTTAGAGCTTCAACAAATTCGCAAACGATTAATTTAGCTGTGTTTATTGTACAATGAATGTTTTAAAATAAAAAAATTGATCGCCCGGTTTTTATCCTCGCGATGTACCCACCGCTTCTAAAGGCTGGTTTATACTTATGACAAAACGTCCTTTGGACAAAGTCCAAAGGAAAAATACAGCGTAAAAACGTCCTTTGGACTTTGATCAAAGACAAAGTCCAAAGGACAAAATTCAAAGCACAACGTGTTTATACTTTTTGTCCTTTGAAATTTTCCTTTTAAATTCTAAATAGCATTCATACTTTGGAAAAAAGTCTTTTTCCTTTGTCCAAAGGAAAAAGTCCAAAGGACGTTTTGGCTTGTCCAAATGACGTTTTGGCTTATCTAAAATTGTCCTTTGAACAACCTTTGGACTTTGTCCAAAGGACGTGTTGTCATAAGTATGAACCAGCCTTAAAGATCACCTTGCCTTATTGCCTGGGTTTTATACTCTTAGATGTCATTGGCATAATGCCATAAAAATATTTTTATTTAATTTTTGCTGAAATAAAAAGTTTTATCCGTTAACTTTTGCCTAAATGTGGTAAAACAACTAAACTTAAGTTTTATAAATTAAATTCTGGTTAGGTGTAGATTTAAATAAATACAATTTTTTAAACCACCCGGGTTTTATCCCCTGCTATTGCCCGGCCGCCCGGGAATTTTCGCCCGGGTTTTATTCTCTCCCTGGGAGGGGATGGGGGATTAATTTACTTGCGCGCACGAATTTCCGCGCACGAATTTTGAGTTGAGCCTGTATATTTTCAGTCGCGCGCACGAAAAAAACGATTTTTGCGCCCATCGCACACTAAGCACAGTACGTATATAAAGTTAGCGCACGAAATTCGTGCGCGCACGAATTTCCGCGCACGAATTTTAGTTATTGTTATTGGTAAATAAATAATTAATCGATTTTTGGAAGAAATATTATAAAACATTACTGTTAATTAAATAGTTTATTTCTGTTTTTAATTATAAAAACATTTCCTTTTTTACACATTAAAAAGCTCAGCAATCCAATGAATTATAGAAAACAAAATTTGATTTTATTTTGCAAACTGATAAAAAAGAAAATCTACTTCGTTTTACAAAATACTTTGTTATCATATGGATAAATTTAGTTAAAAACACTAACCTTATTGAAAATTTGTTGTTTTTTTATAAATAATAGGGTAGTGCATTTAATTTCGGCACTTTTCCCAATTGGGCATTTTTGATTTTGGACTATATCTTTGATAATCCTGGACAGAATACGACGTTTGATAGCTCAAATGAGAGCTAATTATATGTAGATGACAGTCGTTAGCTTTTTATTTGTTATGTTATGATATTTTCATGTGAAATTGTGTAATTTACAAAAAATAAAATTGTTACTCGTCTTTAGAACATGGGCATTTCATAATTACGCAATAAATTGATTTAAAAATTAAACTGTCCTGGTAAAATTTACTGTATTTTCCGAATTTTCAGTCCCCGTGGTTCTACGTTGCGTCTGTGGTAAGCAATCGTTATAAAATAAAATAGTGTAATTTCGGCACACATATTGCTGTAGGTAAAAACGGGTTGAATTAAGTGGTCGGGTTTAAATTGTAGTTGTAAATAGTTAAAAGACAACGTTGAAATGTGTAGGGGTCATAGCACTTCACTTAAACTCGATTAAGGGGGTCCTTTTAAAAAGTGCCGAAATTAAATGCACTTTTTTCCCAAATTTTGCTCATTTTGATACCAGTTGGCATATTAGCTGTAACTTTTTGTCAGTTACACGTTGAACAACAAATAGAAGCTTAAATTAAAGAAAACTGTCTGGAGATAATGATAGGCTTTAAAATTTTTGAAAATGATGATTTTTTGACTGAGAAACAATCGATTGTTTGTAAAGTGCCGAAATTAAATGCATATATTTAATTTCGGCAATTTTCCATTTTTTTAAAAAACTTATTTAATTAAATAAAAAGCAACTTTTGTACGTTGAAACTTTTATGACGCAACGCAGTATTGTAAAAGCTTTAAAATGAGCTATCAAACATGAAAATCGGGCCATACAGTGAAAAGTTAAATTGGAAAAACGAAAAAGTGCCGAAATTAAATGCACTACCCTAAATATTCTTATTGAATGTTTGAGAAATATTTAAGAAACTTTAATGTTTGAGAAAAAATTGTTTGGAAACCCTGGAGAATACAACGTATGTATATTGTTTTTGTAGTAATAATCAAATAAATAATTTAAAAAAACACAAAAAATCAATCGTAATTCGTAAATAAGTGCATTTTAAAGTTAGCGCACGAAATTCGTGCGCGCACGAATTTCCGCGCACGCATTTTAGTTATTGTTATTGGTATATAAATAATTGATCTATTTTTTGGAAAAAACATTATAAAACATTACTCTACGATAATTAAGTAGTTTATTTTTCTTTTTTATTATGATAACATTTCCTTTTTTACACATTAAAAAGCTCAGCAATTTAATGAATTATAGAAAACAAAATTTGATTTTATTTTGCAAACTAATAAAAAACAAAATACTTTGTTATCATATGGATAAATTTAGTTAAAAACACTATCCTTATTGAAAATTTGTTGTTTTTTTTATAAATAATAAATATTCTTATTGAATGTTTGAGAAATATTTAAGAAACTTTAATGTTTGAGAAAAAATTGTTTGTAAACCCTGGAGAATACAACGTATGTATATTGTTTTTGTAGTAATAATGAAATAAATAATTAAAAAAACACAAAAAAATCAATCGTAAATAAGTGCATTTTAAAGTTAGCACACGAAATTCGTGCGCGCACGAATTTCCGCACACGAATTTTAGTTATTGTTATTGGTAGGTAAATAAATAATTGATCGATTTTTTGGAAAAAATATTATAAAACATTACTGTTAATTAAATAGTTTATTTCTGTTTTTAATTATAAAAACATTTACTTTTTTACACATTAAAAAGCTCAGCAATCCAATGAATTATAGAAAACAATTTTAATTTGATTTTATTTTGCAAACTAATAAAAAAGAAAATCTACTTCGTTTTACAAAATACTTTGTTATCATATGGATAAATTTAGTTAAAAACACTAACCTTATTGAAAATTTGTTGTTTTTTATAAATAATAAATATTCTTATTGAATGTTTGAGAAATATTTAAGAAACTTTAATGTTTGAGAAAAAATTGTTTGGAAACCCTGGAGAATACAACGTATGTATATTGTTTTTGTAGTAATAATCAAATAAATAATTAAAAAAAACACAAAAAAATCAATCGTAAATAAGTGCATTTTAAAGTTAGCACACGAAATTCGTGCGCGCACGAATTTCCGCGCACGAATTTTAGTTATTGTTATTGGTATATAAATAATTGATCTATTTTTTGGAAAAAACATTATAAAACATTACTCTACGATAATTAAATAGTTTATTTTTCTTTTTTATTATGATAACATTTCCTTTTTTACACATTAAAAAGCTCAGCAATTTAATGAATTATAGAAAACAAAATTTGATTTTATTTTGCAAACTAATAAAAAACAAAATACTTTGTTATGTATCATATGGATAAATTTAGTTAAAAACACTATCCTTATTGAAAATTTGTTGTTTTTTTTATAAATAATAAATATTCTTATTGAATGTTTAAGAAATGTTTAAGAAATATTTAAGAAACTTTAATGTTTGAGAAAAAATTGTTTGTAAACCCTGGAGAATACAACGTATGTATATTGTTTTTGTAGTAATAATCAAATAAATAATTTCAAAAAACACAAAAAAATCAATCGTAAATAAGTGCATTTTAAAGTTAGCGCACGAAATTCGTGCGCGCACGAATTTTCCCCCACGAATTTTAGTTATTGTTATTGGTAAATAAATAATTGATCGATTTTTTGGAAAAAATATTATAAAACATTACTGTTAATTAAATAGTTTATTTCTGTTTTTAATTATAAAAACATTTACTTTTTTACACATTAAAAAGCTCAGCAATCCAATGAATTATAGAAAACAAAATTTGATTTTATTTTGCAAACTAATAAAAAAGAAAATCTACTTCGTTTTACAAAATACTTTGTTATCATATGGATAAATTTAGTTAAAAACACTATCCTTATTGAAAATTTGTTGTTTTTTTATAAATAATAAATATTCTTATTGAATGTTTGAGAAATATTTAAGAAACTTTAATGTTTGAGAAAAAATTGTTTGGAAACCCTGGAGAATACAACGTATGTATATTGTTTTTGTAGTAATAATCAAATAAATAATTTAAAAAAACACAAAAAAATCAATCGTAAATAAGTGCATTTTAAAGTTAGCGCACGAAATTCGTGCGCGCACGAATTTCCGCGCACGAATTTTAGTTATTGTTATTGGTATATAAATAATTGATCTATTTTTTGGAAAAAACATTATAAAACATTACTCTACGATAATTAAATAGTTTATTTTTCTTTTTTATTATGAAAACATTTCCTTTTTTACACATTAAAAAGCTCAGCAATCCAATGAATTATAGAAAACAAAATTTGATTTTATTTTGCAAACTAATAAAAAAGAAAATCTACTTCGTTTTACAAAATACTTTGTTATCATATGGATAAATTTAGTTAAAAACACTATCCTTATTGAAAATTTGTTGTTTTTTTATAAATAATAAATATTCTTATTGAATGTTTGAGAAATATTTAAGAAACTTTAATGTTTGAGAAAAAATTGTTTGTAAACCCTGGAGAATACAACGTATGTATATTGTTTTTGTAGTAATAATCAAATAAATAATTTAAAAAAACACAACAAAATCAATCGTAAATAAGTGCATTTTAAAGTTAGCGCACGAAATTCGTGCGCGCACGAATTTCCGCGCACGAATTTTAGTTATTGTTATTGGTAAATAAATAATTGATCGATTTTTTGGAAAAAATATTATAAAACATTACTGTTAATTAAATAGTTTATTTCTGTTTTTAATTATAAAAACATTTCCTTTTTTACACATTAAAAAGCTCAGCAATCCAATGAATTATAGAAAACAAAATTTGATTTTATTTTGCAAACTAATAAAAAAGAAAATCTACTTCGTTTTACAAAATACTTTGTTATCACATGGATAAATTTAGTTAAAAACACTATCCTTATTGAAAATTTGTTGTTTTTTTATAAATAATAAATATTCTTATTGAATGTTTGAGAAATATTTAAGAAACTTTAATGTTTGAGAAAAAATTGTTTGTAAACCCTGGAGAATACAACGTATGTATATTGTTTTCGTAGTAATAATCAAATAAATAATTTAAAAAAACACAACAAAATCAATCGTAAATAAGTGCATTTTAAAGTTAGCGCACGAAATTCGTGCGCGCACGAATTTCCGCGCACGAATTTTAGTTATTGTTATTGGTAAATAAATAATTGATCGATTTTTTGGAAAAAATATTATAAAACATTACTGTTAATTAAATAGTTTATTTCTGTTTTTAATTATAAAAACATTTACTCTTTTACACATTAAAAAGCTCAGCAATCCAATAAACTATCGAGAACAAAATTTAATTTTATTTTGCAAACTAATAAAAAATAAAATCTACTTCGTTTTACAAAATACTTTGTTATCATATGGATAAATTGAGTTAAAAACACTGTCCTTATTGAAAATTTGCTATTTTTTTATAAATAATAAATATTCTTATTAAATGTTTGAGAAATATTTAAAAAACTCTAAAGTTTGAGAAAAAATTGTTTATAAACCCTGGAAAATACAACGTATGTATATTGTTTTTGTATTAATAATCAAATAAATAATTTCAAAAAAACACAAAAAAATCAATCGTAAATAAGTGCATTTGAAATGTCAATCATGGAAAAAAAATATTAATTAAATTATTTGTGTACAACTATTTATGAGGTGGAAAGAAACCATTTTTCTAAAAAAATAGGCATAAACTATGATTGAAACTTATGGGGGTTTATTGTTTTCAGGAATAATATTTCACCTTTTAGATTTTGATAATTCGATTTTGATTTTTTTAAATATTCTTATTAAACTTCTAGAACCTGTTTAACCTGATTCAGTTTAATCCATTTTCGTAATGATATTTTTTTTGGTTATGACGGTGAAAGCTTCGTACCACCGCGGCTAAACCTTCGTTTCACGGTTGTGGTATTTTAGTCTAACTATTGCGATGTGTAAAGTTCACCGTGATAAACTCCACGTATCACCTAAGTCGTACCTAGGTGATATGTAATCATAGATGAACACGGTCACAGAAGCTACGGAGGTCTTTACCCAAAGTAAATGACATTTTATATTCTAGAAGAAGAGTCTTGGGGAGGCTCAGACCCTCTGGATTTCTATAGGGGACCCGGGATGAAATTTTTGAAACCTAGAGGGGGGTCAGGTTTGGTCCAATGTCCGAAGCAAAATAATGTTAAACCATTAAAGGTATAGGTATAATTAGCAATTTTTTTAAACTTTTTGATTCTTGAAACAAAACACAAATGAACGTTATTTTTCACATGAACACCACCACTTCGTTGTATGGATTTATTGCTATAAATGCAAAAAATATTCTTTGTTGAAAAATAAAAAGAGAACCGATAAAAACAGAGTAAATTTTTAAAGGTTATATTTTTTTATATATTAGAAAAACAACTATAGCCGGAAAATGAATAACCTCGGGAGTCGGAACTGAAATAACCCTTTTATTTAATAAGCTTTTTAATGTGTAAAAAAGTAAATGTTTTCATAATAAAAAAAACAAAAATAAACTATTTAATTATCGTAGAGTAATGTTTTATAATATTTTTTCCAAAAAATCGATAAATTATTTATATACCAATAACAATAACTGAAATTCGTGCGCGGAAATTTGTGCGCGCACGAATTTCGTGCGCTAACTTTATACACGTACTGTGCTTAATGTGCGATAGGCGCAAAAATCGTTTTTTTCGTACGCGCGACTGAGAATATACAGGCTCAAAATTCGTAACTGCTAGACACTTGGTTATACGAAAAAAATAATATTGATTTGATTAAATGCTTAATAAAAAAATTTTCTTAATAACATAAATTGTACATCCCAAAAAAGGGCAAATTTTAGGTACAAATCGGCTAATCATAACTTTTTTTCATAGGCTCAAATCACAAAAATTAACCACAAAAATTGAGTTTACGTGTTCAATTTACTGCTATAAAGATGTTTTACAATTTTGTAAATTACTTTTGAATAGGTCAAATCGGATTTTGGTTACGCGCGCTATGGAACTTGTACCAACCTAAAATCAAGTTGCAGTAAAAGGCCGAATTGTAATATTTTCTTACCTTGGAGCCCACTTAAAAACGGTGCTAATTAATTGAGGAGTTGCAATTTGTGATAATTCATCTGAGTTCATAAATTCAAGTTCATTTCGCAATTGTTTTATAGTTTAGACACCGGTTTTCTTGGGAACTGGAAGGACCGTCTCCATCTTCAAGTTTTAATTTCATGAGTAATTGCGCAATTTGTTCTTTACTCTCCTGCATTTATTCATTAATTAAAATTTTTAAAAAAATTCCAATATTATTTGAATATTATTTGAATTTGAAGTTAGATAAACTTTTCCAGTCGCCAGTTTTGCAAAGTCATTTTCATTTACAGCAAATCAGCTTCTCTTTTTGTCCATAAAAAAATAGTCCCTGTTTTTACAATTTCAAGAATCCTTTAAAACAGGAATAAAAAAATATATTTTACCAAGCCATAAAATCCCCAAACAAACACAAAATATGTAGAAATTTGATATTTTCGCTTTGTATCTTCTTTATCTACGTTAATATAATTATCAAAACCGTAAAGAATTGTTTTAGTAAGCAAACACAGTTTAAAACGATTTATTTTTATATTTGCTAAGCCTAAACGAAACCTAAAAATTAACCTAGCTCCAGTATGTATTTTTATTTAAATTGTATCTTTTAACTTTTTTTCAAAAAATACGAGAATTTTTATAACGTTATTTATAAACAAAGGTAGTTTTAGACATCGGAAATCTTAAGGCCTCGTGGATATTTTGGCTAAAAGAATATAATGACCCGCTTAACTTTTGAAGTTGTGGTGAGACCTTAAAACTTACGTGAAATTGAGGTCAGAAAAGTGAAATCGCAACTTTTGAATGAATCCTCTTCATTATTTGGCTAACAAACCGCACAAAAATACGTAAAGTACTAATATTAAACTAAAAATCATCATCAACATTTCAATTAACTTGGTGCGAACCATTCCCACACCCAAAACGCAAGCAAATCAAACAAGAACATATACAAATTATCTAGTTGATGAGAATCATAAATGAAATTGTACTTGTTCAATACAAATATAAAGTTTTAAGATATCCATATACGCAAATTTTGTAAAAATTTTATATTTTCCCCTTATTAAATGTTAATAGTCTTATTAAATGTTAACATTATTATTAAATCTGATTTATGGGTGTCATTCATTAGTACTAAATCTAAGGCTAAAGTGCATTAGTACTCATTGATTTTTGGGGTTAGTACTAAAGCTAAGGCGCGGCTAAACTAAAATTAGCTGGAAAAAGCTCGACAAAAGGTATGGACCCGACAAAACGTTAGCTTTTGCCAAGAAAATGACAAATCATTAAAAAATCTTAAGTGTTCCCACCAAACCAAAAACATGATTATTTAATGATATCATCAGTGAAAAAGGGAGGTAAGGTGGGGTCCACCTCGAACCCCCCTCCCCTTTTCAACCTAAAAATTTTGAACCCTTCCTCCACACTAGACAAAAAAAAGTTCTCCTCAGAAAATTCTCCCATTTTTAAGACTGACTCTCCTCCAGGGGCCGGTCCACTAAATGCGTGCTAACTATTTGCTGTTATGTTTGGCATAATATTTTAAAACTCTTGATAATCTTTTATTTTTTTTCTGTTTTTTTAAGGAAAATCTTATAAAACTTTTTTTACTAAATGAAATAAATTAGTATTTAAACAGTTTTATGCATAGGGTAATGCATTTAATTTCGGCACTTTTTTGTTTTTCTGATGTAACT